>BSBK01003312.1:1045000-1119837 GCA_027943335.1 Chamaecyparis obtusa
TTCCTTTTCTTGAACATGAAACGTGAATACACCTAGATCATATTGCATGAATAAAACCTCATTTTGAGAATTATAATCCATGATCATCTTTTCAAACTTGGGCACTACATTAGTCTTAATTTGATTATTCAACCCTCTCCAAGGGAGCCACAATGGCATGAAATGTATGGGAAACCAACCCCTCAAATACTTGTTCCATTCTTTGCTAAGAGGCACGCCATATATTTTGGGTATGTCTACTACATGAATATCAATATGTTCCTGAACTTTGGGGTCAGACACTAATTGTATGTGAACATCCTTGAGAATGCCCACTACTTTCACTTTAGCTTTATCCAATTGTATGATGATCATGTTGGTAGGTTGAGGCACCATTCCTAGTTTCTAACATATGGTGAGTGGAATGACATTGTAGGAGGCCCCCAAATCTATCAAGCAATTATGCAAGTTCTTACCAAAGATTCATAAACATAACAAAAATGAGGGTACCTCTACTTTGTCTTTGAACATTGTAGGCAACACCTCAGCTACATTCATGTTTGATGTAGGAACATGGGGTGCATTAACTAAAGGATTTTGTTGTGAATGATCAATATATTTTAACAACACATCCCTTTGTGATGGATAACTCTGCAACATGTCATACATGGAGATGTTCACTTTAGTCATTTTTAAGTCTTCCATTTTATTTTACTTCTCTAAGGAGGATGTGAAAATGGTGGGTGTCATTGGAGTGTGCACCTAAGATTTTGTAGTAGTGTTTGGCCCCTTAGGGAGTGCTAGATTATTACTAGCCCTAGGGTTAGGTGGATTCTATTAGAGGTTGCTTCCTTCTCCTTGGGTTGTAATTGTTATTATTATTATTACTTTATAAAGCATGTAAATCTCAATATTCTAGCTCATTTTCTCTCTAGAATAGAAACACAAATTCATCATCTTGAGGTACATTGTTGGTGTATTTTATGGACTCAAGCACATAAGAATCAAACACCAGAGCATTAAATTATGTGGATGTTTTCTTAAGAACATGTGCTATATCATTATATATCTCCCCATTGTAAATATTGTTGTTCTAAAATCCACAGGTGCAGATCCTACAAAATTAACATCATGACATTCATATACATTTACATTGTTTGAAGGTATACTTCCATTATTTGGGTGAGTGTTCCAAGGATGGTTTGGCCTCTACTACCGAAATCTCTTTTCCATTTAATTATTATTTTTGTAAGAATTATAGTTCTGATTCAATTTTTTTGGGTAAGAATTTGGGGCAGTGAGTTGTCAAGGATATATATTTTGAGCTTGAGGTGGGTTCAACTTCAACCTAGTAAGCTTTCTAGTCATCTACAAAAGAGTTTTCATCATTACCTATAGTTCATATGCAAGGTGATTGTCAAGCTTATTAGGAGGTAATGTTTTGAATTATTGCATCAGTGGGCATAATGGGAGGTAATGGGAGGTAATGTTTTGAATTATTGTGTCAGTGGGCATAACGTAAGGAACTTGTAAATTTTGATGCATCTTGTTAAAATGATGGTTGAACATCACCAAAGGATCATTTGGCTCTTTCCTACATGAGACAAACTGGTACTACAAACTTGTGGGCTTCACATCGACTTTGAATTAATTCAAGTATTTGGTCTCAAACCCTGGCCATGTGGTGATGGATCTCAGGGGTAAATTTAGATACTAGTTGTATGAGAATTCCCCAAGTGTGTAAGGGAATAGGTAGCAATCCATGTCTTGATGAGCAATACCATTTCGGTTACAAATTTTCTTGAATACACAGATATGCTCTTCTATTATTTTAGAATTTCCATATATAAATTTTGGACAATATTTCTCAGGATTTTTTGGCAAGTCATGTCGCAATTGGGCCAAATTCAAAGGAAAATTTTGTGCTTGGTGAAAAACTACATTTGAATAGGTGGAGGTATATTTTTATTTATATGTAATATAGAAACATCTGGGGTAACAAATTGTAATTGTTGATTTTTTATTTCTTGGGGCTTGACTGAGAGATCAAGGGTATCTACCTTCAATTTTCCCGTGTTCTTTTAGGTCTTTTGATGGTGGGTAAGTTCTAAGAACTCACCCTTACTAGGAGATGATCTAAGTACCCTTTCATACTTCTCATGTAAGAAAGAAATGATATTTTCCAACTTTTCTAATTGTTGGCCCTCCTTCTAGTGCCACTTTTGTTAATCATCATGTTTGCACAATGCAACAACAGGGATAAGAGATCCAAATCCCTCTCTTAAAAAAGTGATGACAATCACTCCCAAGGCTCTCTATGATTGGGTCACAATCACGCTGAAGATTAGTTGAAGATTATTTGATTTGACAAGGAGGCCTTTGTTGGTTCGAGAGCTTGAAGACTAAAAATTAACAATTTCATAACTTTTATTTTATTTTTTCAAATATATGAAAAATTAAAACTTGCATGAAATGAAACTTCTACAATTTAATTATATTCTAACACCTACTTTCTAACCACTGATTTTGTCAAAAAAAATGTAAAAGATCTAAGGTAATGAGAAATTTTGAAGCAAATTACTGAAAGTATAAAAGACATCCACCACAAATAATTTCAACTTTCATAAGACATGATAATTGTGATTTCCAACAAAACTTGGAATAAAAGAAATTAAGAATCCAAAATTTAAATTATCCAAGTGCAATCATCTATGGAAATACGACACACATATTTTCAAGATTCACCAAAATTACAAAGCCATACCATCCATGCGCACATGTGAAACAAATCTATATGTAAGAAAATAAGAAACCCAACTAGCTTTATCAAATCACCACTATAAGTAAATCATCCATAGTAAATACCAGCTAATTCAATGGAAAAGTAATTTCACAAGAACAACAAAATTTGGCTATTAATTTTGGAAATAAATTCCCAAAATCACAAAATGGCTGAAATATCATACCACGATTGCAATACCAAAATGCATAGATGTTCTATTAAAAAATTATCGACCCTTATTACAATAAAAGTGTGAGTTTATGTAGAATTTACTATTGAACATATTGAGAAGATGCTAGCATTGTTGTCATTTATGTTAAAACCTTTTATCAGTTTCTTTATTGTATTAGTTGGTTGTTGGCAGTAACGGTTGGATACTTTTTTACTATTGGTGAGGTGATTAGGATTTTGGTTTTATGCATAAAAAATTTAGTGCGTGCAGTTTTGGATAATGGTGATGGGTGTACTTGTTCCCAATATTGGAATACATCTCCTTTGTACATCTATGTGTTTTAGTTATTGCATATGAATAGATTTTTGGTTGACTATTATGTTACATAGTTCTTTTGGGCATCCCTACTACTTGGACATTCTTGTAGTTCATCAGAAGTTTTGAGTATAATTGTTATATCTCATTCTAGATAGGTTTTATCAATTATTATCCAACTGTTGGTTTAGAAGTTTTGTTGATCAAGTCATGAACTTGGTTGTGGTGTTTCGGTGGTTCCAAAACTTACTTGTCTTTTAATAAATATAATATAAAGCATATGTATCTTAAGTGTGACCTATATTTAGGTTTCGTAGTAGTATATTAAATATAATTGTAATAGCTTTTGTATTGTGGTCAACATGTTTTGTGGCTTGACCGACATATGTAGCTACCTTATCAAAGGTATACATAAATAGAGATATATTTTTGTATCTTATGTATGTATGAAAGTGAAAGAGAGAGTTGAAGGAGATATAGAGCAAGTCTATTTCGATGTATATCTAGAAATGGTGTGTAAGCATAAGGAAGTTGAGTAAAATATTGTTGTGGTGTAAAGAGAAGGTCTTACATACTATATTACAAAGGTTTGGTGTATGCTGGTAGAAGATATGTAATTAGATATGTTGTCGATAGTGGTTACTATGTTATCAACTAGAACTATTTCATGCATAGGTAAATGCAATTATATGAGTTCACATTTTGTCAGTAAAATATTTTGTAATACATCTTTTGTATAAGTTTAGTTAGCCCGATTGATAGTGAGCCCTTTTAAAATCACCTTAACTGGTGTCACCTCAACCACTATTCATTTCATGAGAATTGGTCTCTCTATAGTTTTTCCCACTTTGGGTTTCCACATTATAACTAGTGTTATGGTGTTGATTTCTCATTCTTTTATGTTTTTATCAGTCTTAATTATTTGAATGATTTATATGCTTACCAATTCAGTAAAAATGTTAGAAAGTGTTTTGGAATAACTTATTCACCCCCCCTTCCCCCCCATCCCTCCCCCCCCCCCCTTCTTAGATATTCAACCTATTCAACAAATAGTATCAAAGCTTGGTCTCTTGCAAATAAATCTTAATCACTTAAGGGAGATCTAGGATGTTTGAACAAATGGAAGGAGAGTACTAATCTACTGAAGATTGGAAGATCATGATGAACAATAATGAGTTCACTAAGTTAGAGAATGAGGAGATGAAAGAGAACCTAAAGGAAGTGAATGCATGTATCTCAAAACTAAGGGATCAAATCCAAAAGTTCAAGGAAAGGCATAAGGAAGTAAGTTGGGAATTGAAGGAGTCTAAAGAAAAGGTGGAAAATATGGAAAAATAGTTGAGTGACATTAAAAATACTAAATAATTTATCAAGGAAGAGTTTAATCACAAAATAGAGGAATAGAATAAAACTGAAGAGAATCTCAAAGACATCATCAAGAAGAAGTCGAATGAAAATAAAAAGCTAGATTAGGAATTAAAGAAGCTAAGATTTGAAGTGAAGGTGTGTAAAAGAAGTACTATTTTGGATCAACGTTTTTCCCTCCAAAAGAGTCACGTGGATAAGGAAGGATTAGGATTTATCGATGAATGTTTAGATATGAATAACAAAGGAAAAGAGAAGGAAGTTGAAGTTGAACCAAAGTCTAAAGTTGTAAGCAAGGTTGAGAATATGAATACATCTACAATAAGGTACTTATATTTTAATGATTATTATTTTATATGCAAGAATTTTGGTCATAAGGAAATCGAATGTAAGATGAAGAAGGAATAGAAGGTTCAATGCTTTAATTGTCATAAGTTTGGTTATAAAGTAGATCAATGTAGAAGTCAAGTTTCTAATATGGTTAAGAAAAGTGGAATGAACTATATTTTCATGTGAATTTCTATTTGTGTCACAATTATGGTCATAAGGCTAATTAGTGCATATCTAGAGTTTAGTCAGTAAGATTAGGAAAAATGAATGTCAACTATTTCAAATGTGGTCAGATCAGTAACTATGATAACACCTACAAATTTGTTGATGCTCTGGTGAAATATGAGAATGATATCAATATTACAGTATCAAATGAATCTTAGAAGACAACTATGATATGGAAGAAGAAAGATGTTGGTAAAGAGAGTTATGTGGTACCAGATCCTGATACTATCTCTTTAGGTAACTGAGTTGAATACTTTATCTCAAGGGGAGTATTGAAATGCTATATCAGTCACTTCCCCTGCTTTGAGGTGATACTGGTTATAACTGGCTTATCTCTTGTATATCGGATGAATAATTAATGATTGTAGTTGTTTCAGATGATTAATGTGTGTTGTATGAATGGTTTGTGTTAGTGATTATTAATTCTCAGTGGGAAAACACAATTATGAAGGATCATGGTTATAAATATGAATTTTTGAAACCATTTGGTACTGTTTCTAAGAAGAAAAATCACTTTTTTAAGCAAAGCTTGAGAGAGGTTGAAGAAAAGTATTTGAATGGAAAAAAATGGAGACTTGATTGGTTGTTCTTAATTCTGGTGTGATTACATCGAGGATATAAAAGCAAGAAAAAGTAAAGGAATTTGATCATAGAAAGATCAAACAGTTAGAAGTTGGTTTGTCTATAGAGTAATTGCAGAGGATTTATAACTTTGGCTTGGATATATGGGGAGAATTTCTATGGTTTGACGATAAGGAATTTATCATGTTTTTGTAGACTTAGTTTCAACATGGAAACCTAGTGTTGGATAAGCCCTATGAGGTGACAAAAGAAGTAATTGAGGACATCACGTGGTTGTGCAGTATTGATGACTTTCCAGGAAAGAAGATGATTAGATATAAGGAAGTAGAGGAGTTAACTGGTATTGACCATGATCAACACACACTCTGAATAAATACTATTAAAGATTTGGTGGTGAGGTATGTTGTCTATGGCATCTCCTAAAAAAAAAAAAATTAAATCATAATGGTACTACTTTGGTTGTAGCAATCTATATTGCTCATAAAATGGTTAAAGAAGGTGTTCAATTTGATATGTGTAAGTTATTATTGAATAATTTTATTGAGAATGTTAAGATGTCAATGGAATATGGTTATGGATTTTGGTTTGTGTATTTGGTTGTATGCTTAGTGTTCTATTTCTTGAGGTCTCTAACAAGAAGATAAAACATAGAGTGGAGGTCTAGTATCCCTATCAGAAAATAAATCTACAAATACCTATGGTTTCTAGAAAACAAAGAAGATGCTTGGAATCTATATTTTAAATCTTTACATATGAATATTTTTTTTAGTTTAGTTGTTTCTAGTGTTGTGCCTGTGATTCATGCTGAGAAGGGTTCCTCCTCTGGTCAGAAAAGTTTGATTGTTGATATCGATGGTTCTCTACTAGAATCTAAAAGGATAAGTAGTGCTAAAGGAAAGGAAATTGTTACTATCTTAGAGGATGATGAAAAAAATCTTGAGGAAAAGAAGGAAACAAAAGAGAAGTAAAAATAAGAGGAGTTGGAAAAGGATGCATTTTCTCCACCTAAATCTATTTTTGTGGATTCAGATGTAATTCAATTTATGCTAGAGGAAGGTGAATTTGATAGTATCAGTGATATCTGGATTGATTTCTCTATAATAGGAACAACCAAAATTGAGGATATGCTAACTGATCATCTAATCAATAAAAAGATTATTGTTTCTAATATATCTATTATGGTTCCCATTGAATCGGTAAAAATAATTGAAGTAAAGTTGTTGCAATATGGTGCATATTATTTCTTGGTAAAAGAGTACATTGAGAAGAAATGTACATATGCTAAACAGAGATTATCTAGGATGATCGGTGAGACATAGTGGTGCATAGATTAAATTTCAAACATATACAGGTATTATCTTTGGGGACCTAGTGTTGTTGACAATTTTAGAGTCAAAACTGAAGCTATAGAAACAAAAGTGAATAAGTTAGGAAAGACATGATTACTTCAAGGATGAAGGTGGAAGATAAAGGATAAAGGTTGGTCAGGTTCAAGATGAGATGTTACATTTTTAGAGATAGAGAAGATCTGGTGAAAACATTCTAGATGGAGAAGAACTTGATTGAAGTCTGGTTAGAGCATGTCTCTAGTATCATTTATGATGCATAAAACTATGAATGGTGGTTCCAGTCTCTAGGTTGGACTTCATCTTTCGACATGATAGTGGAGCATGATGGTTTGTGTGCCCAAGTGGGTGTTGATGTGGTTGAGTGGAAGAGGAAGCTTCCAATCATCAAAGAGAGGTATTAGAAAGCTTTTCAAGTGAAGCATACTATTTATTTTTTTATTTTTTGAGTTCTAGTTTTTTTGGCCCTTTGCCATTGTGGAAAAAAGGGTGACAAAAATAGGAAGAACAAAACCATTGAAGGATTATCTACTCAAGGGGAGATTTTTGGAGTATTTGGATTTTTTGTCTTTTTGGTGTTGTTCATTTTTTGGGGTGTTTTGCCATCAATTCCAAAGGGGGAGATTATTGAACATATTGAGAATATGTTGACATTGTTATCATTGATGTTAAAACCTTTTATCGACTACTTTTTTGTAGTGATTGGTTCTTAGCAATATCAATTGGATACTTGTTGACTGTTGGTGAGGTGACAAGATTGCAGTTTTATGCATAACATATTCAATACATGAATTTTTGAATTATGGTGATAGGTATACTATCTCCCATTATTGAAATATATCTCTTTGGTACATCTATGTATTTTGTTGATTGCAAATGATTAGATTTGTGGTTGATTATTGTGTTACAAATTTATTTAAGGCATCCTTGCTACCTGGACATTGTTACAGTTCATCAAAAGTTTTTTTTATAACATTTATATCTTGTTCTGTATAGTTTTTATAATTTCTTATCCATTGGTTAGTTCATAAGTTTTGTTGATCAAGTCATGGAATTAGTTGTATTGTTCTAACAATTCTAGAACTTACTTATCTTTCAGTAAATGTGATATAGAGTGTATGTATCTTAAGTGTGACCTATATTTAGGTCCTATAGTTACACGATGTAAATATTTCTTATGTGTGACCTATATTTAAGTTCAATGGTATCTGTTGGAATAAGTGACGATGTGATGGTAAGTGATGAGATAATATGGATTTGGTATTGAGATGATCAATTATTATTTTGGCATTGGTGTCAAGTATTGACCTAGTGTTCTTAGTGTGTTGTCAATTATGTGAGAAGAATTAACAGTATGTTTCAAGTGGTTCCAATGGTTGTGATTCTCAAGGGAGACTTGGGGATGTCTTTAGATGATAATTGTATAACCACAACTGTTGAATATATTATTTGTGTAAGTTATGAATGATTGAAGTGTGATAGGGAAACTCCTAGAATAGTCTATGAATGACAATGAGTGATTTGATTGGGTTATCAAATCTATGGTGAGTTAGGTAGCACAATCATAGAATTGTGTTTCTAATTCTATGTTGAGTTCATGGTTACAACCGCAACTAATTTGGTTGATTGGTATGCATGCTTTGAGGATACAAAAGTTATTTTAGTGACTTGTGATAGTGTTTTTATGTTATCGATGGTAAATCTTTTGTTGGCTATCGGTGATCATGTTGCATTGAATGATTTATATTCCAATTGTCATGTTGGCATGTCTAACTTCATTTATGGTGATGAGATATCATTACATTGATTGAGGTAGATCATTTTATCAATATGAAGGTTGAGTTGGTCAAAACATGTTTGATTTTTCTTTATAAAATTAATTGTTTGGATCTATCATATGGCTGACATGTTAGGTAAAGATGGTTGTTACATTGGGATATGTGTTTTGGCATGACCTCTCTAGGTGCAAAGATTGTAAAAGTGATTTCAATGTGTTGGATGAGGTGTTAATTTAGTGGAACATTTTAGGGCTTGAGTAGTGATATTTATATCATGAAATCAAAGATTTTTGTGTGTAGATCATGATTGTGGAGGTGTGATCAACCCAGGGTATTCTAGAGTTATCCAAGGACAAATTGTATGCATTACAAATGATCTGATCAAGAAAAGGTGTTGATATTTACCATATCAATCTACTTGTTGTATCTTAACCATTAGAACAGGCTAAATCCCTTAATTAGGTGGATCCTAATAGATCATTTATGTAAATCCTTTAACAGGGTGACACTTCAGCTAGTATTTGAAGTCATTTAACAAGGGCTACTCCTAACAGGGATAGAGGTAAATCCCATAACTGGGTGGTACCTAACAGTTGTAATACCCCAAAAATGGGCTATAGGTTCATTAACCTCCTATATTGACATATCGAATGAAATTGACATCAAAGTCCTAACCTAAGGCACATCTGAACATTATCGAATCTTAATTGATTATCCTAAATTCTGCATCGGGGAATATTCCTTATTCCTATTTACCTAATTATCTTTAATTTAATAATTATTTGGTGATAAATCCTATTTATCCTAAAGTTTGATTAATTGAATATTCTAAATATTTAATTAATTAGATTTAATACTGCCACTTAATTATTTAATTGGATTTAATTATAGTTATTCCTAAATTATATTATTTAAATTTTTACAATAAATCAAATATCCTATGACTAATTGATTAAATTCTTATTTAATTAATTAATTTCAATTGTCAAGTTTAATAATATAGTTTTTGAATAAAAGTTTGATTTAATAATTGATTAACCCATAAATCAATTATTTTATTTTTAAAATCAGTTAAAGTTGAGGATAAATCACTTTATTTATTTAATTAATTCATATTAATTATGCACATCCAAAAAATAGTTAAACTTTAAATCAGAAAATCAATTCAAGTTGTTTTAAAAATAAACTCAACTCTCTTTTGAGTTGAAAGCTGATCTCAACTTCTGATTTAAATCAAAAAGTTGATTTGCATGATTTTTGTGAGTTAATCTATCTCTAATTTCTTGATAACTCAAAAATCAACCTGAGTTTATCAAGAGTGATTTATGGCTTTTTCCATGCACCTCCAAAGTCTTGGATTTCTATAAATTAAGGCCTCAGCTCTTCATTTTGATTGATCCATGAATTACATCCTCACACTGGCAAATTGGTGATTGAAGAATCCATCTTTGCGAATCCAAGCTATTGTGAGATTTTCATTGTTTTAAGCATTCATATCATATAGCATATCATTGTTAGATTAATTGCATGTTATATCAGTTTCTCATATAGAATAGATTCATATCAATTTGTTTCCTCTTATTGCATAGAAAATCCAAAAAAATAGATTAATTTGCATTCATCTCATATCTAGATTCTACATTCAAATCCTTCATTTAGGTGTTGTCAAGGTCACTGATCTCGGTCCAATCTGAGAATACATACTCGCACTTACTAGAAGGCAGTAAATCGCCTAGTTAGATTAGTTTCCATTTCACTACATGATTTTGATTTCTGCTAACCTCTAATATTTTACTGAAGTGTTGTGTTTATAGCTAGGTACAAAATTCACACACACATTTCTGGCACCCACCGTGGGGCCCTAAAATGGGTTTCCATTCAATTTCTATCATCTTCTTGTCATTTTTTGTTCCAAGCTGCAATTTTTAATTTTTGTCTGTACAATTTTCGTATGAGTTTTTTTTAGAAACTCGTATTAGGAGGTACCCACTATCGTACAATAGTTGATTTGATCGAGGATCGTACCATTAGAAACACAGTGTCATTTGGAAGCTCTGTTGTCGTATGATTTGATACCCATTGTCGTACGAGTTTCTAGATTATCGTCTGGTATGTGACCCACTATCGTACAAGTTTCAGTGCTAGGTTTCAATTGTCATTTCACTTTTTCAGCCAGTTTTCCAGATTTGTTTTCTAGATTTGGACTGACAGCTAACATTAACAATTGAAATTTGTTGTTTCTGATTGATTTCTATTGATTTTGATTGGAAAGCACAAGGAAAAATTGCTAAAAATAGGTAAGAATCTACTAAGAGCATTGTGAGGAATTCAGGTAATCTTCTTAGCTGATAATGTTTCGATTTGGAATAAAATGAACTCTTGTGTGTCAAGCTTGTGTGATCTTTATTGCTTTCATATCACAGATTTCATTTTGGGCTATAAAAACAAACATAGATTTGTTTTTCAGCATCTTTGTTACACATAGTAAATAGGCCCTATGAACACTATTTGCGGTTCTTGAGAGAGTGGGTTTCCAGTGAAACTCTTCTCAATGAAGGAACCCTTGTAGGTAGGGAGGTTATTGAGAGCGTATCATGTTCTACTAGATTTGTGCATCTTCAGCTTCTGATTGATACATTCTCTCTCTGGAGAGGTTGATAGATCATAAGTAGTTGACATCATAGATCTTTGTGAGATAATCTTGGTCTTAGTGTGTCGGATTAATCTGTCTACTTTTTTTGGGTTAAAAGTGAAAAGGCTAGAGGACTATGCTCTACTCCCTTTTTGGGTAGTATCAGAAACTCAGATCCTTGAATCTGGAACCAATCTCCATGTGGTATCTTTTGTGAGTCACCTTTAGAGAGGGTTAATCATAGTGGACATTCCCTTAATTGGGTCAACCACATTGACGAAACCTCAAGTAGTAATAGCCATTTTCACCGTGGTAGTAGCAACCACTATATAAATGTCCTTATGGAGGAAATCTTCACAGGTGTGGTCTCTTGTTGGGATGTCAGATCTCCCTAGTAGCTCCTGATTGATTAATTTCTCAGACTGTGTCAAAACCCCGGTGTGCCTAGATTGGAGTTCACCCTCTTGAGATCAAAAAATTTGTAGAGTTAGACCATTACTACAAACCCTAGTGAGGCCAAATTTTCATTTTTTAGGACTATGTGCATTATTGCAAAACTTTTTGGAACATACACTGTTAGCACTCCTAGGGATTAGCACATTCAGTCATTTGGTTGTTCATGCACAGGGTTGCTTTGTCCCCTGTTCATTATTTTTAGACATGCTTGAAATCACTTGCTTGTTATTTTGTGTGCTTGTTTATCTATCTGGTTACTAAGAACGAATCAATCTGATACAATCTTCAAATCTGTACAAACAATTTTGTGAACAATCTGAAATTGAAAATCTAAAAAATTGCAAAATCTGATGTCAAACACCTTTCTGGAGTCAAAAGTCATCTTGTAAAGTCAGAAAGTCATACAAATTTTGGAAAGTGTCATTTCATTACCCCCAAATTATTGTATGGTAGCTAGTATATTGTCATACGAGTTTTGCTGCCAGTCAATTCAAAAAGTCAAAAACCCTGCCATTAACTGTCGTGCAAGTTTTGCAACTGTCGTATGAGTTTGTCAATTGTCATTTCATATCCTACCCACTGTCATAAGAGCTTGCAGAAAGTCATTTGAGAAATTTTGAAAAATTGCCAGAAAGTTGTCAAAACTGTCAGAGACCCAACTTTTCCAGCCTATTTCTAAAGTCTGTCAAGAAAATCACTGTGTCAGGAATAGAGAAAAAACTAGAATGAATCCAATCATTTTCCTAAATTGGCCTTTTGAATCCGATTTAGCCTTCTGTTTAATCGATTTGAGTCATTTTCATCTTATGTCAAAACCTTGTCATAACTATCAATCTTCAATCCATCTTCAAAATGGCTAAGTGTTGCAAACTCATGTCTACTATCTTTTGGGCATTTACCCATACATCCAGGGCATAGTATCCTTCATTTACATCTAATCTAAGCTTCAATCAATCAAACCTTGACAAGGTTGCATCATTTGATCTTCTTGAATCAGATCTTTCTTCAGTTGTCTTCATCGTATTCTTTTACTTCACCCAAGGTTAATGGTGGAAACTAGAGTTTCCTCTCACAAGAAATCTAGAGAAGTATCCCATACCTTACCTTTGACTCATATCCAAGGTCCAACTCTTGAACAACTATACAATTCTAGTCTTTATGAAGATGACGGTCTTGGCAACTTTCGATTAAAAATTGGTTACATTCCTCCACCATCAACTCACGGAGGTAATCAACAAACTCCTCCTTGATCTATCCTAGGGATTCTTAAAACTCCTACCATGTCTCAAGCAAGGACAAACCATGGATCTCTAAGAGCTCAATCTCAACATGGTGCAGATCAGGAATCCACACCTGAAGAAATTGCTCGGTACCAAAATGACAATGACTTCAAAAGAATGATGAAGTATTTCTTGAAAGAAGATAGAGAAACATAGTTTTTACAATTATGTCATCAAGGAGCTAAACTTCCTCCCAATTTTAATGTGGAAGACATCATTAGACATGAGGAAGAAATGCCTATTTCAACTATGATGAAACAAATACACGCCATGCAAGTAAAACTTAACAAAATGGAAAAAGAACCTAAAGAGTTATCCATGGAGGCCCTATGTCCTTTTCCATTCGATAAAGACTTGTATATGCCACCATTCCCTAAAAGGGTGGAAATGTCAAAATATGATAAGTATGATGGAAACTCTAATCCTCAAGATCATGTTAGAGAATTTTGTACTCAATCTATGGAGTTCATGCATGAACCAACCTATCTGATGCATCTTTTTCCTCAATCTCTGGGAGGGGCAGCCATTCATTGGTTCTCTAGGATGCCACCTAAAATCAAAACCTTTGAGGAGTTGATCAAATTGTTCTATCAGTAATACTCCTACAAAATCCAACATCTAGTCACCATGATTGATATCTACAATCTCAAACAATATCCAGGAGAACCATTCCTAACATTTCTCAAAAGATGGAGAAAGAAATTCTCTCTATATGCTAGGCCCATTCCAGAAACTAAGAAGCTGGAAATCTTCATCAACAATATTGTTCTAGAAATCAAATACCCTCTACAAATGCAAAATCATACATCTTTTGATAAGATGGTAGATAATGCTATCAAAATTGAAAAAGTACTTGTGAAAAAAGGAGATGTCACACTTCAAAAGGACAAGTATGAATCTAGTTCTAAAGATAAGAACAAAAATTGGAACAAGAATAAGGGCATCATCATAGATGGCATTGTTGATAATCATGCCCCATCTAAGGCACCTGCTTTCAATCTAACCATTGGTACTCAAGCCATCAAAGCTTCAGAACAAAAGGTGTTTGAATCATCTCAAAAGAAGCCATAATACAAATCTTGGTCCGCTGATAATAAATGAAAGTTCACTCCTCTTGGAGAATCTTTGGAATCAGCTATGAGAACTTTGCTGGCTAATAACATCATCTCTTTGCCTGAGATCTAACAATCTAATCCTAATTCTAAGCTAAAATGGTGGAGAGAGAATGAATTCTATGATTTCCATCGGGGTAAAGGTCACAAAACTAATAACTGCTTGTGCTTGAAGCATACCATTCAAGACAAGATTGATAGTGGAGAAATCATGATTGATAATCCTAAAAGCAATAATGATCACACAGCATTCACTAAACCATTTCCAAAGCATAGCCAAGGAGATTCATCTTCTCAGCCTAATGTGGGTGCTAAGGTCAATTATGCCTATCCTGGAAATAATACTGTTATCAATATGGTTGAACCAAGCCTATCTAGGCATTGCAATGTCATCACAATTGTAAGAAGAGATAGAGAAAATCAATCAGCTAACATAGTTACTTGATCACAAGCTCAGGCACACCTACAAGGACAAATCCTAGATCAATCAAATGTCCCTAAGGTGCCTTTCAATCTATCTTTCACTTCTAAACAGAGGGCAACATCTAAATCTTCAAATCCTAAGGACATGAGGCCTACTTCGTATAGTATCGTTCAACAACTCCAACATACTAATGCTAAAATCTCCATGTTTGAGTTGCTTCGGATATCTCCAGGTCATAGAGCCATTCTAGACAAAGCTCTGCTCAAATCCAATGTTCCTGATAATCTTGATTTAGATAGATTCTAGGCTATGGTTGGTCATCTTACATCTCCATAGTATATCTCCTTTTTAGAGGATGATGATAACTTCTTGAGTCGTCCACATAACCAACCCTTGCATATTGAAGTCTTGATCCAAAACCATTGTGTCAAATGTGTGTTGATAGATGGAGGAGCTGGTCTAAATATTTGTTCTTACAACTTGATCACACAATTGGGATTTTCAGAAATAGCCATTGATCCTAGAAAGAAAATAACTATCAAAGCATATGATGAAGAGGAAAGATCCTCCAAGGGAACAATTGTCTTGCCTATCATAATAGGTCATGTCATCAGAGATACTATATGTCAAGTTCTTGATATACCTTTGGCTTACAATATCCTTCTAGGGAGACCCTGGATACATGAGATGAGAGCTTTTCCTTCCACATACTATCAGTGCTTGAAATTTCCTTGTGACAAAGTGGAGGTAACCATTCTAGCTGACGTGTCAACAACTTGCAATGCATTGAAGGAAAATGTGGATAAACTTGTTCCTAATAATAGAGAATCTTCCACTAAGCAAAAAAATGTAGCATCCACCTCTAAGATGGAAGACATTGCAAAAGAGGTCAATATCAAAGAAAATGGTATGGGAGAATACACTATAGAGCCAGTCTTGTCTTTGACATCTCTCCCTATCTCGCCTAAGTCTTATGGGAAAGCTCAAAAGAAGTTCAAACCAGAATCTAAGGAACCTCTTGAGGCATATAAAGGAAAATTTTTTGCAGAGAAAGTACCTAAGCAAGAATTTGAAGAAGATGAAGTTGTGCTTGCATGGCTTTACAAAGATGAACCTGAATCCCAAGTTGTTCCACCTAGTGACTCTAAAGTATCGAAGGTTCCTTCTAATTCATATGGCCCAGGGGATAAACTGATAGCTAAGATGGGATATAAAGGAAAAGGACCTCTAGGACTATAGGGTACAGGTCTTCTGTCACCTCTTGAACATCATGGTCGAGCCAACAAGAATACAATAGGTCTAGGATACATGAAGAAGCCTTTTTGTCTTAGCAAGAACTCCCCACATGTTCTAGAACAAATTGAGCCTTCCGTAGAAAATCAACTAAAGAAGAAAATAATTGAACAATCTGATAGTGATGATTCAGACACCACTTATGAGCTCATTCCCTATGAGCATTTGCCTAAAGAAATCAAAGATCTCCTTGATGGTGAAGATGATCCAATAAAAAGAATTAATGTAGTAGAAACACAAGAACCTACTATAGAGCAAGAGATAGTTGCAAAATAAGAACCAGCTAATCTCGAAGACAATCAAATAGACAAAGAGGAAGGTGGTAGTTATTCTGAGACATATTCTCATGAGTATGAATTTAAATCAGAATCTGAGGGTAACCCTTCTTGGGGTATTCATCCTGACTTTACTCATGTTCTTAGATTTCCTAGAGGCATAGATGAAGAATCTAATGACTATGAATGGGGAGCCATTCCAGAAGAAGATGAGCTTATTACAGAGAAACATGTTGATGTTATTCACCAATATGCAACTAAACCCAATGTAAGTCTAGAGTGAAATGATGAACTTATCGAGTCTAATCCACCAATGGCTGAAGTGGACTATCATAATGACATTGAGCCTATTCACAAATTGAATGTCTTAAGTTGTAATATCACCTTTGAACTCGAGCATTGGGTTAGGACCAATGATGACAAATCCATATCTGTAAACACTCTTTGCCAATCTTTCACCACTTTGACTATCCAACATCCTGAACTTCTTGATCAAACCTCCACAAATCTAAACCATGGTATTTATATCTTCCTAAATGACTATGCCCTTGCTTGCTACCTTAATGTAGTTGAGCCTATGAGGACTTCCATTAGTGAACCGAGCATTAGCATGATGGAGTCAAACATCAAGTATCTTAGTTAGAAAAATAAGAATAAGAATAAAAATAAAAGCAGTTCTGAGGGTGAAAACCACTTTGTGGCAATCTCAGAACCTACAAAAGTAAAAATAAAAGACATATCCGAAGGTGAAAACCTCTCTGAGGAACCTAAGGATGAGATATTTGATGTCCTTATGAGTCATTTATAGGATAGATCTCCAATTCTAATTGAGTCCACTCAATCTATCAATTTGGGAATAATAGAAGAACCACAGTTGATCCATGTAGCACAATCTTTATCAGAAGAAGAAACGCAAAAATTTACAACCTTCCTAACAGAAAAGAAGATAAACTTTGCATGGAAATACTCAGATATGCCAGGGTTAGATCCTGATCTTATAATGCACCATTTATCTATAGCTCCAAAAGTTAAACCTATTAAGCAAAAATTGAGAAAGATGCATCCCCATGTTGCACTCTTGGTAAAAGTTGAATTAGAGAAGCTCCTAAAAGCTGGATTTATCTGAGTGATTGATTATGCAGAGTGGATCTCTAATATTGTACCTATTTCAAAACCCAATAAATCAATCAAAGTGTGTATAGACTTTATAGATGTAAATAGAGCATGCCCTAAGGTTGATTTTCCACTACCTAACATTGATATGATAGTGGACATGACTGCAAGCTTTGAGATGTATTCTTTAATGGATGGTTTTTCTGGATATGATCAAATAAAAATTGCTCCAGAAGATCAAGAGAAAACTACTTTCACATGTGCATGGGGCACCTTCTGTTGGAATGTCATGCCATTTGGGCTTAAGAATGCTGGTGCTACATATTAGAGAGCCATGACATCTATTTTCCATGACATGATGCATAGGACTATGGAGGATTATGTGGATGATACTTTAGCAAAATCTATGATTAGAACTGAACATCTAAATGACTTGAGCAAGATACTAGACAGAATGGAAAAATTTAGTCTTGGACTGAATCCTAAGAAGTGTGTTTTTGGTGTCACTTCTGGAAAGCTCTTAGGATACATAGTCTCAAAGAAAGGCATTGAAGTTGATCCAGCTAAAATAAAAGCTATCATGGAGATGCAACCTCCCAAAAACATTAGTCAAATGAGGACATTGCAAGGAAGAGTTCAATCTATCAGATGCTTCATATCTCAGCTAGCAGGCATATCACAGCCTTTTACAAAAACATTACATAAAGGTGTGACATTTGCATGGAATGAAGAATGTGAGAACAAATTTAACCATATCAAGAAGTATCCATCAAATCCTCCTATCGTAATGCCTCTCATTCCAAGGAAGCCTTTGATCTTATATGTCTCCGCTATAGATACATCACTGGGGGCATTGCTTGCACAACATGGTGAGAACAAAAAGGAAAGAGCCATATACTATATCAGTAGGACATTGGTGGCATACAAAAATAATCATTCTATTATTGAGAAGGCTTGTCTAGTTGTGATCTTTGCATCACAGAGACTGAGACATTACATGTTGGCACATACCACCTATTTGGTAGCTAAGATTGATCCACTCAAGTACCTACTAAGCAAAGCTACCCTCACGAGTAGATTAGCTAAATGGGTCATGCTCTTAAGTGAATTTGACATTGAATATATTGAAAGAAAATCTATAAAAGGATAGGTTATTGCTGATCAATTAGCAGACACACCTATGGTTGATGATACACCAATGCAAATGGAATTTCCAGATTCCTCTATCATGACTCTTTCTTCTAGAGAATGGCAGTTATTCTTTGATGGCTCCTATACACATAATGGATCAAGAGTAGGCATAATATTTATAACTCCTCATGGATACTCCATACCTAAAGCATTCAGATTAAAGTTCCCTTGCACAAACAATATTGCAAAATATGAAGCCCTTCTTAATGGCATGAAACTAGTGATTGAGTGGAGAGTAACAGAGATACACATTCATGGAGACTTCCAACTTGTTATCCATCAAGTCAATGATGTGTACCAGACTAAAGATGAAAAGCTCATCCCATACAAAAGAATGGTAGATGATCTAAAGAAGTATTTCATATCTATCACATTTGAGCAAATACCTAGAACAGAGAATAAGGTTGTCGATGCAATGGCAATGCTATCTACTTTATTACAACAGCCTGAACATGAGCTACGCTATGAGTTCCTGGTGGAAGCACTATCTTATCCTGCATATGATTCCCCTGAAACCCGCATGATTTGCACCGTTGTTGGTCATGATTCATCTAGATACAAAAACCTATTCTCCTATCTCCAAGACCAAACCATTCCCGATACCTTCAACCACCATGAAAAGAGATACCTTATCCATAATGCCTCTCGATATGTCATCATTGGTCATGATCTATACAAATGAGGTCTAGATGGTACACTACTTAGATGTTTAGAATAGGAAGAGTCTCAACATGCGTTAGAGGAAGTCCGTGATGGTATTTGTGGGTCAGACTCGAATAGTTTAACACTAGCTCAAAAACTTATTAGGGTTGGGTACTATTGGCCTGAAATGGAGAAAGAGTCTATCAAGTTTGCTAAGAATTGTCAAAAGTGCCAAGTGCATGGCAACTTACTTCATCCTCCAGGGAGAGATCTAATTCTCTTTACTACACAATGGCCTTTTCATCAATGGGCCTTTGATCTTATAGGAGCTATACATCTTCATTCTTCTAATGGACATACCCATATAATCATAGCTACATATTATTTTACAAAATGGGTAGAAGCAGTCCCTTTGACACAAGCAACTGGAAAACAAATATCTATGTTCATATTGAACTATATCATATACAGATATGAGATACCTCATTCCATAATCACAAATAATGGTGGAAAATTCAAGAACAAAGATCTAGATGATTTATGTGCTAAATTCAAGATTACACAACATTGGTCTTTTATCTACTATCCTCAGGGGAATGGACAAGCAAAGACTTCTAACAAGAATCTATTGAAAATCTTGCACCATACAATTAATAAAATAGGAAGAGACTGGCATCTCATGATCAATCCAGCTCTCTGGGCCTACAGAACAAGTATCAGAACACCTACTAGGGCTACACCTTTCACTTTAGTTTATGGATTTGAAGTGGTACTACCTATTGAGGTTAAAATCCAATCACTAAGAATCAGAATGCATGGTCTAGTAACTGATGATGACTACAAAGTGTCTAGGTTGCAAGAACTTGAACTACTAGATGAGCACAAACAAGCAGCATATGATCATCTCAAAGTATATCAGAAGAGAATGTCTAGAGGTTACAACAAGAAAGTCAGACACAGAGAATTTTAGGTTGGTGATCTAGTCTTGAGAGAAAATCCTAAAAATCAATCACATCAAGAACGCAAGGGGAAGTTTGAACCCAACCGGCTAGGTCCCTTTGTTATCACTACTACTTTTGGCTCTAGTGCCTATTAACTCTCAATGACTAAAGGAGAATAACTCCGAGAACCAATCAATGTTCTCCATCTGAAGAAATTCTACACCTAAGGCATTCAATCTATGGTAAAATGTCCTGAAAAAATCTTTAAAATTGGGAAAAAAATCAAAAGTACAAAAAAAATTGAAAAAATGAAAAATACAAAAAAAATGAGAAAAAGAAAAAAGTGCCTTGGTGAAAACTTGGAAACAGGTGCTTTGGTAGCAAAAATAGAATCTCTACCAAGATGGTGAAAACTCGGCAAATGAATGCCACTTGTTCAAAACGCTCCATCTATCAGCGCAATCTTGGTATTTCCCAGCTTTCAGTCGTGCTTTAGTTTGTACATATTTCTTAGTTTTTTCCTGCTTTCCTATTTTCAATAAGTTGGTATGTACACCAATTAGCTCAAGCGTTTGTATCCTATCAATGTTCAAACTTAGGGCAAATCAATGTCATATCCTATAGTCTCTAGTATACCTCAGATGAGTCATATACAGTCAAGGTCCTTTTAATCTTTATCTGAGTCAGTTCGTCTGTCTCCTCTCTAGAAAGGGTTTTGCATCGACAACAACGCAATCAAACATCAAACTCAAACTGAAAACAATCTATGCTGTTACATGCTTTTATCTCCTTGTATGCTTACTGATTCACATTGAGATTTTTGCATATTGTGTCCCTTCGAGCTCTTTGATGTTGTCCTTTATAGGATTTAGAGAGTAATGACTGGGGGCATGATCTTTTCTTTGTTTTCTTCTTGTATGTAAAAATCTAACAACTTTGGAAATTTTGGATTGAAATGGTGTCCGACTGTAAGAGCCTCTATCTCGAATTGGATGGCCATGCGTACCTTGACCATTGATACCCGAAAAATCTAAGGAAGTTTGATCTAACTATTGTCTTTTTGAGTGAGTTCTTTCTCCTACTGTGAAACGTGATCTTACCTAAGGATGTGAACGATAAAGGGTCACTACGGGTAATTCACATTGGATTTAGAATGATCTCTTGACTGCTTGTTGTGTTTGTAATGCAAGGTGTATTCTAGTCATCACGATGTTAATGTTATGATGCTTATACAAATTGCTATATCAAAATGGACATGATATTCAGGTCATCCTAGCGTTTGTGCCTTGGTGCTTATATCAAATCCGACATTCCAAAAATAAAATCGATATTCATTCGTCTATGGTTTCATAACTAGTGGGCATTGTATTGATTTATCTAGTTACCTAAAAATTCAATGATGAGAATGATCGACACATGATCAGTGACTAGGTCTTAGGTCCTAGGTTTGCATTTCATTTTGCACTTTGCATGATCTCACAAATTGCTTGAACACTTAAAGGATTCTTCAAAACCAAAAAATGCTAAACATGACTACAAGAGCTGAATCTTACATGAAGGTCCATCCAATGAAATGGCAAGTAGAATCCTTTTTCGGGATCAAAATCAAAATCTAAGATCATTCATATTATTAACTACTTGCATAATCAATCTTCAATCATCACAGAAATCTAGAATTCAACTTAACTGATTATCTTACATCAAACTATCAAAATTTCAACTTGGTCAACCATGGTCAACTCATGGTCAAACCTAGTCAAACTTGGTCTCCAAGACCTCTAAATGATGAAGAACACGTTCTCAAACATGTATAACCACTTCTTAAATCAATTAACATGCTTCTAAACTATAACACTGACTTTTCTTGTCAGATTTCAATTTTCATCCCGAAGGGAGCATGGTATTGCATATCATTCAAAGTCTATAATCTAAATCTAAAATCATATCTTTCCTCAGTAATCAAGATAACAACCATGTCTAGTTGTTGATTCATCAAATAGACCTCATCGCTTGGGGAAAATCAATCATCGCTTAGGGCATATCAGATTCATCGAGATCCATATCAATCTGGTATTCTCTTAATCTTGTAAACTGTATCAATTTTTTGTAACCATCGGTGCATTAATGTTATTTCCTTGGTTCTTCATAACTGAAGGGTTCATATGTGATACCAATGTGATTCTTATCGACAATTGGGTCTGGAATCGGTCACTCACTTCTTCACAACGATAAGGTTTAGAATCAGGTGTTTTGACACTTCTTCACAATCATCGATTCATTGCTGTTATAGTTAACATTATCTTTGGTCATTCAAGACCTAATATCTTCAATTCTTTAAATCAGTTTCTGTTTCATATCAATTTCAATTTCAAACATCAGTTTCAACATCATACACAAACTATCTTTGAACCACTACGCTTCGCGCAGTCATTCAAAGAGGGGAAAAATGTAATACCCCAAAAATGGGCTATAGGTTCATTAACCTCCTATATCGACATATCGAACGAAATTGACATCAAAGTCCTAACCTAAGGCACATCTGAACATTATCGAATCTTAATTGATTATCTTAAATTCTGCATCGGGGAATATTCCTTATTCCTATTTACCTAAT
Source organism: Chamaecyparis obtusa (assembly GCA_027943335.1). Classification (NCBI taxonomy): domain Eukaryota; kingdom Viridiplantae; phylum Streptophyta; class Pinopsida; order Cupressales; family Cupressaceae; genus Chamaecyparis; species Chamaecyparis obtusa. The sequence continues at coordinate 1,067,848 of BSBK01003312.1, forward strand.
TATCTTTAATTTAATGATTATTTGGCGATAAATCCTATTTATCCTAAAGTTTGATTAATTGAATATTCTAAATATTTAATTAATTAGATTTAATACTACTACTTAATTATTTAATTAGATTTAATTATAGTTATTCCTAAATTGTATTATTTAAATTTTTACAATAAATCAAATATCCTATGACTAATTGATTAAATTCTTATTTAATTAATTAATGCCAATTGTCAAGTTTAATAATATAGTTTTGGAATAAAAGTTTGATTTAATAATTGATTAACCCATAAATCAATTGTTATATTTTTAACATCAGTTAAAGTTGAGGATAAATCACTTTATTTATTTAATTAATTCATATTAATTATGCACATCCAAAAAATAGTTAAACTTTAAATCAGAAAATCAATTCAAGTTGTTTTAAAAATAAACTCAACTCTCTTTTGAGTTGAAAGCTGATCTCAACTTCTGATTTATATCAAAAAGCTGATTTGCATGATTTTTGTGAGTTAATCTATCTCTAATTTCTTGATAACTCAAAAATCAACCTAGGTTTATCAAGAGTGATTTATGGCTTTTTCCATGCACCTCCAAAGCCCTGGATTTCTATAAATTAAGGCCTCGGCTCTTCATTTTGATCGATCCATGAATTGCATCCTCACGTTGGCGAATTGGTGATCGAAGAATCCATCTTTGCGAATCCAAGCTGTTGTGAGATTTTCATTGTTTTAAGCGTTCATATCATATAGAATATTATTGTTAGATTAATTGCATGTTATATCAGTTTCTCATATAGAATAGATTCATATCAATTTGTTTCCTCTTATTGCATAGAAAATCCAAAAAAATAGATTAATTTGCATTCATCTCATATCTAGATTCTGGATTCAAATCCTCCGTTTAGGTGTCGTCAAGGTCACTGATCTCGGTCCAATCTGAGAATACATACTTGCACTTACTAGAAGGTAGTAAATCACCTGGTTAGATTAGTTTCCATTTCACTGCACGATTTTGATTTCTGCTAACCTCTAATGTTTTACTAAAGTGTTGTGTCTACAGCTAGGTACAAAATTCACACACACAATAGTGTCTTTGTAAACTCCTAGCAGGGTTAATCTCCTAACAGGGCATACTTCAAAAGAGTACAAAATTTGTGAGTCTCATCTCACACATGGTTTTCACCCATTTGGGTTTCCATGGGAAAATTTATGTATTATGTGTTGCATGCTTTATGATGGTTGATGTTTATTTGGTTTAAGTTTCATTTGCTTATCAATCGGTAAACTTGTGAATGTTATCTTTGAAGATTAAACAGTTTGAAAATTATCAGATATCTAGATTACTGATTACCTCCCCCCCCCCTCTCAGTAATTTTGGACCTTTAGGACTAATAGTATCATGTTAAATATAATTATAATATCTTTTGTATTATGGCCAACATGTTTTGTGGCTTGATCGACATATATAGCTACCCTATCATATGTATATATAAATAGAGATATCCTTTTATATCTGATGTATATATGTGCACAAAAGAGAGAGTTGAAGATGATATAGAGAAACTTTGTTTTAATGTATATATGTTAGCAATGTGTAAGCATAAGGAAATTGAGAAAAGTATTATTGTGGTATAGAGAGAAGGTCATACATACTATATTGTAGAGGTTTGTTATATGCTAAAAAAATATTTTTAATTGGATCTACTGCTAATGATGGTTATTGTGCTATCAACTGGAATTTTTCCATGCATAGGCACATGGAATTCTATCAATTCACATTTTGTCAATAGTTGTTTTTGTAATACATCCTTTGTATAAGGGTAGTTAGCCCAATTATCTCAATGACCCAAACCGTAGTGAGAAAATTGACAATGAGCCCATGTAAAAATCACCTTAACTAATGTGACCTTAATCGGTGTTCATTTCACAAGAATTAGTTTCTCCATTTTTTTTTTCCAGTTTGGGTTTCCACGTTATATATGATCTAGTGTTATGGTGTTGATTATTCTTGTTCTTTCATGCTTTTATGTGTCTTAATTATTTGAATGGTTTATATGCTTACTAATTTAATAAAATTGTTAGTGTTTTGGAATAACTGATTCACCCCTCTCTCAGTTAATCAACATGTTCAATAGTTGCAACTCAAAATTACCAAACCTGTACCTAGGGTTTCTAGGAATTTATTTTTGGAAAAATAAAATTAAAACTCTATTTTAACTACTTAAAACTACTTATAAACTAATATATTACATGCCAAATTTGAATTTACATGATTATGACTCAAAAAAGGGACAAGGGACAAAATTGAGCCCAAAACATGTCTTAAATTTTAGAAATGAATTGAAGATTAACTATTAAACACTTTGGACGTTCAAATCAATATCTTCTTGCAAAATAAATACATGTAATCACATGCAACAACTACTCCTTCTATAGTTCAACCATGGAAAATGTTGGATTACCAAAAACAACCACATGCAAACAATTCAAACCCTGAAAATTCAGCATTTTGAAGAAAAATAGGATTTCACAGTTTTTTCTTCTTTTTTCTTTTTCCCCTCTTCTCTCACTGTGCCAATAAAAAATGAAATTAATGAAAGAATATGAATAAAATAATAATCAATAGATTCTCGTACCTTTTAGACCTAGGACATTACTGCATCTTACATATTCTCAATTAATTCATGCCTTTTATTGTAATATTTGACTACAAGCTTGAGTTACCTAATCTAGTTATCCAATTTATTTAACTCCCCTTCTTCAAATGTTGTAAACTCGATTAGTTTCTTAGCTCTTGTATTCTTCATTTTCCTCAAATCTTCCAAAAATTTAGACCACGCCCCAACATTTGCTTCTATGCTTCCCTTTCCCTCTAAAACTATAAAGTTGAGGGTTGTAATTTCCTTTGCATTAGTGTGGAAATGGGTTGTAACTACTTGTATGGTTTCTCTTTTGAACTCTTTTAATTCATGCTTCCATTCTTTTTAGGCCTTGAAAAATGGGTTTACCTGTTAAGGCATTGTTTGCCTCTCTAATGTCACCTACAATGCTACTTCTAGGTTAGCTCAGTCAATGGGACCCACAAGCTATGCTATGTAATATTTTCAAACTTTATTATGGTTGCTAATTCTTGTATTTCAATTTCATCTTGGTTCATGCATTTGAAAAGGGGTGTGACTCCCAATGCAAGAAATGTTTTCTCTCCTTCTCGGGTAAGTACCTCGAGATCCATTTCCTCCAATGAAATATTGTTTAGAGTGACATCCTCTACAAATTTTTCTGGAGGAGGTACTACCACTTGTGTTTTCTAATTTCCTCTTGTGCCTTATGTAATAATATTTTTTTTGAGCTTTCCTTAAGCTAGACTCTCTTGTGTGGAATGTCATGGCCAATTTGTAAAAAATCTAGTGCATCCAATTCCCTATAAGTCCTTTTCTAGGGTTGTATTACTTTAGCCAACCAGGTAGGTTTGGCACTCATAGGAAGGGGTTGATATGGTTCCAAATAGAAGGTTTCACTTTTGGCTTCTTGAGTCTCCTCATGTTTCCCTATTGATTTTTCTTTAGAAGGGGTAGCTACTCTATGTTCTAAGAAGGGAGGGGAATAGTCTTCCTCAGTCTGCTTTTCCATAAGCTGGTCTTTTGTTTTTTTTTCTTTTTAGAAGATGACTCCTCACTAGTGTCTTCTCATTGTCTTTCATCGCCACTAACACACAACTCCTGTTGTGTATCTTCAACTTCATGCCCTTTTTCCTTATCTCGTTCCCCTTATTCCATTTCCATCTTTGGGGGTATTTCTATTTCTATGTCTGGGGGGGAACTTTGTTTTCATAGGAATGTCTTCTTGTTCACCCCATCCCCTCTAAGGTCTCCAAATGTCTCTTTTATAGAAATACATTCTCCATCAAAGTCTAGTTGGGGTTCTTGAGAAGACTCCTTGAAGTTGGGGATGGTTTCAAAAGTTAAAATATTGAATTAATCCAACCCTAAGAGATCATAAACCTCATTATCTTGCTTATTTGTTGAGTCAGTCTCTACATTAACTACTTACAGGGAAGGTTGTCTTGAACTTACCTATAGAGGTTCATAAATGTCCTCTGAAGAGGGTTCTCCTAGATTGAGTCTCTGAGATACTGTAGTTGTAGACCTTGTCTAACAAACAAGAAAGACTTCTTCTTCTTCAAGTTTCTCCCTTTCCTCCAATGTTTCTAGAGATGAAGTCGTGACATAGGGTTTCTTCTTTAATCTCTTATACACTTTATTTTATGGCTTTGTAGCTTTAGAATTTTTCATCTTAATCTTGAAAGGTTTGACCTTTTTTGTCTAGAGGAAGAGGGGACATCCATTGTTGTATCGGTTGTACTTGGGGAAACAACACTTGGGACCTGACTTGAAGGGGATGGTACAAGAGTAGCATGTTAAAGTGATTTTTGAATAGCAAGTGGAGTGGTTGTAGTGGCATCTTCAACGTTCTTCTTATCTCAAGCCTTCTGTTACTTAAAAACATCATGGGATGTTGTGTAGCCATGTCCCTAGCATAGCCCATAATGTCCTTTGGCAGGGGATAAGATGGCTTGTGACTTTCTTGGAATCCTAATACCCTGATAGGTTTTAGTCTCAACAAATGGTGAAGGCATGGAAGAATCAAGGTGTCATAGATATGAACCCCTAACTTCCTTTTTAGGGATCGAGGATCACAAAATCCTAACACCCCAATAGGTTTTGGTCTGCAACCATAATTTTTGGGGACTCCCATTTGGGGATTAGGGATCATGAAATCCCTGATGCCTTGATGGTGTTCAAGTTTACTAATAGATTCCAAAATTATCTATAGTCCTTAGCTAAAAATGGGGATCAAGGATCATGGAATCCCTGATCCAATGACAAATTAGAGCTTTGTTTACATCATTGGAAGAATCCTCTAGGGTATGCAGAAAACATGGTTAAACCATTCTCTTCTTCAGCAAAAGCAAGAAACAAGACAATAAAAACACAAGAAAACTAGAAAATTAGAAAATTAACCCTACCAAGAAAGATGAGGACAAATCAATGCAAATCCTCATGAAAGAAAGTTGCCCTAAAGTATGAAATCTCACACAAGCTATGGTAGGTGGTTGCAATAAAATCACACACCAACTCAAACTCAAGAGAACTTGAAAACTCGGGAAAGGAAATGAATGCAAGGTGGAGAAAAATGAGGCTTCAAATGACCTTTTATAGGAAATGCATGGTGCAATCAACCCATGACCCCCAACTGGGCATCAATTCATTGGGGTGTCAAGGTGTTCTAGGTCTAAATACCATTCACTAATCTCAATCCCTCACATGTCTGGTCCCTAATTGAAGACCAACATGGGTTCAAACCTTTGGTGTTTCAGAGCTTTAAGGCATAAAGTAAGGAAGACTTCCCTTGCACCCATGAAAGCTCGAAACTACTATCCAATACTTGGACAAAAGCTTAAAATAACAAAAAGAAAGAAAATGAGAAGAAAAGAAAAGAGAAAAATAAAAGACAACACCCTAATCATTTGAATGTTGAACTATGGGGAGCACAAAAGCCCATAATCTGACTCACCCAACATTAGATAAACTAGGATCAAACAAACCAAAAGCAAAAAAAAGGGGGTCCCCACTAAGCCAAGTGGCCAAAATGGGATGTGAGTTGTAGAGGCACAACAATATGGTATGTGATTCCCAAGACTTTATTTTTTTGTCAAGTCTCTTGGGTCAAATGTTTTTGGTGGTAGTAGGTTTCAAGAATTTATTAGTCTCAGTGCATATGATATAATACTTTATAATGATCAATAGAATACAAATTACTATTGACAAAAAAAATTATATGATACTTTTTATTGTATCAAAATTATATAACCTACCAACAACTTAAAATTCAAGAGTCCAACTTATTTATGACGAGCATTAAATTATTTAATAGATGTAGTGTATAAATTTGTTATTGATTTTATAAGAAATTAAATCTTGCCATTTTTTCTTGATTTTATTTTAACTTGTATCAAAATTACAACATACTATTATTAGATGTATGTAGTACTCTTTTAAAAAATTAGACATGTTAGTCTATTTTACCAAATATTTTTTTAAATATAAGCATGCTAATTGATTCTTGATAGGTCGAGATGTGTATTATACTATGAAAAAATGTCCATTATTAAAAACTTCGTGCACTTTAAATTGAAACCCATTTGCTTTTAAATATAGAAATTTTGGTCAGTTACTTAATTTAAATTAAATTTTTTATTTTTAAATTTTAAATATTTAATCAATGAATAAATTGGATGCACTTAAAAAAAAATTGATGCACTTAAAAAAAATTGCATTTGCGATGGAAGTCTGCTATGAATTTGTGAATTTTGGTTATAGTTGGTTTAGTGTCGAAAGTATGGACAAGAAATGGAAATTTTTTCAAGCTACTCGATACGCAAGTTTTCAGAACCCTCTTCTCAACATTTGGAGGAGGTTTGAATATCTTTCTAGTTTTCCTCCACATCCTCAGAGGGAGGATAATCCATAGATTAGGGTTGTCTCAAAAAATCAAAAAAAGATCAAATATCCCTCAAACCAGACAAATCTCAATTCATCTTGTGGAAACAAAGCCAGGTCCTCCTTTACCTTAGCAATAAAAAATAGATTTGCATCCTAAAATTACTAAATACCTTGAATCTTAATCCTAACCCCTTAGGAAACTGTAATAAGGTAAACCTATATTCTCCCCCTCACCATAAATTAAAGCATTTAGATTTTCCTCTATCGAAATCAGATTAGGAAGTTAACCCTAGAATAGGAGAGCCTCGACCAAATTGTAATCTATATTCACCTCTCCATTGAAGAGTGAAACCCTCCACGTATCCATTTCTTAAAACTCCCCCCCAAGGTAGGATTCAGGATGAGATGTTAGTCTTTGATGACTGTGTTGTTTAATGCACTCAAGATCTAATGAAATTGAAAGGTATTATTTTGAGATGGAATGGCTATGGAATGTCCCAAAGAAAAATCACAAACTAGCTCCAAAAGCATTTTTCCAAACATGTAAGTATCTCTTTACTCCCAGAAGATTTTATATTTGAATAAATAAATCTTCAATTGCCGATCAAGAAATCTTCAATTACCAACCACATTAACTTGTTCAATTTTGATCTTCAATACATAAAAAAATTATGTAATATAATCAAGTCAACAAAATGATGCCATATACTCATCAATAAGCTACCCAATGTATACCTTAGCCATATCTCCATATCCATCTCTTCTTCATGTAGATATCTCTTTCCTTTACCATTTTTCTTCTTCAGATGTTTGTAACCATCATGATAAGTATAGTCAAAACTAGTTGACATCAATGACAACATATTGACTTATTTAATTACCTTACATATCACTTTAGTAGCTCGGTGATCTCTAATCATTATCTTTCACTTGTCCTTTCAGTTCATTAAATTATTCAATCAGTTATAGATTATCAATCTCTCTCTTTGGCATTGATGGAAACACAATATGAAATATTCCATAGAATACCAAACATCTGTACTACAACTTTATCAGTAAATTATATTGTTGGTAAGCTCTCCCTGGCTTGATCATTTAATATGCTTAATCACTACATAGCATTTCAGGTAGACTCTCTCTGCAAATTTGATCTTCTTCTTCCTTTCTAATACTTCTCTAATTCTTTCTCCCACTGGATAGATATTAGACTTTGTCTCCCATCTTTGTGTTCTCTTTAACTGATATTTCATTGAATATTTCTCTCCCTTTGACAAAAATACCAAAAAGAATACACAGATCTTCAATAGCCAAAAATCTCTATTGTTTGGCTCAAATCATGTACCTTAATGTACAAATATACAATTTTCCTATTCCAGCTTTCATAGCCTTATAAAACCTAAAGTGTGAACAATTTGCATCAGCACCATTTGATTTTTTGATAAAGTATAAGTTGATGCAACCTCCTGATCACCTCATTGACTAACAGACAGGGGATGGACCCCTAGTCTAGTCCTTAAATACTCAAATATATCCTTCAGTAAGGGTTTAGTAAATATGTCTGCAAGTTGTTTCTTAGATTTCACAAACTCTAGTTTCACTTGCTTTTCTTGTACATGTTCCCTCAAATAGTGATACTTAATATATATATGCTTTGTCTTAGCATGCATCACTGGATTCTTGGAAATTTTTATAGCACTTGTGTTGCACAATATATAATCACCGGATCAGTGATCTCCTCATTCATGCCTTTCAACAGTTGTTTTATCCATGCAATATTTGAACAATTAGCAACAACAACAACATATTCTGCTTTAGTAGTAGACTAAGAAATTCATGCCTATTTCTTACTTATCCAAGTAACTAACCTTTCTCCCAAAAAGAATGCTCCATCGGCTATGCTCTTTTGGTCATCTATATTTCCAGCCTAATCTGCATCGATGTAAACTTGTAGTTCAAAATTGCCTTGTTTCTTATACCATAAACCATAATTCTATGTATTCTTCAAGTATCTCAAAATCCTCTTAACAAAATTCATATGTGATTCCTTAGTATTAGTAGAAAATCTTGCTACAATCCCAATAGCATGTGCAATATCTAGTCTACTATGCACAACATACATCAATTTACCAATCATTGATCTATATAATGTCTAATTTACCTTGGTTGACTGGTCATCTTTTGTCAATTTGCATCTTGTGACCATTGGTGTACCTACTGGTTTTGAATCTTCCATTCCAAAAGTCTTCAACACTTCTTTGATGTACTTTGAATGTGTTATGAATATCCCTTCATTTTGTTGTAGAATTTGCAAACCTAGAAAGAATTTAATCTCTCCAAACATTGACATCTCAAATTCCTTTCTCATTTCATCAACAAATACTTTTCAAAGATTATCATGTCCTCTAAATATAATATCATAAACAAAGATTTCAGAAATAATAATCTTGTCATTAGTTCTCCTTTCAAATACAAATTGTTATTGTCACTTGTCCTCACAATTTCAATACTAGTAAGATAAGCATGCAATCTTTCATACCATGCTCTTGGTGCTTGCTTCATCCCATACAGTGCTTTGTACAATTTACATACCATGTTCTACTTATTTGGATAAATAAAACCTTTAGGTTGTTCAATATAAACCTCTTCCTCAAGTATTCCATTCAAGAATATAGATTTAACATCCATTTGATGTACTTTAAATCCTTTGTGTGCAGCATATACTAGTAGTATTCTAACTCCTTGAAGTCTAGAAACTGGTGCAAAAGTCTCACCATAATCTATACCTTCTTCTTTTGCATATCATTTACAAACAAGTCTTGCTTTGTTCCTAGTGACTTCACCATTCTCATTCAACTTGTTTATGAATATCCATTTGGTTCCAATTACATTTTTATCACTCCGTCTAGGTACCAATGTCCATGTTTTGTTTTTCTCTATCTGCTCAATTTCTTCATTCATGGCTTTTATCCATTCCTCATTCTCAAGTGCATCTCTAACATTTTTAGGTTCAAATTCACAAACTAAGCATGTGTTTTGTCTCAACTTACTTTGTGTCATCATGCCAACTTTCTTGTCTCCAATGATTTGGTTCTGTGGATGGTTTCTTCTAACAAATTTTTCTAATACTTTCTCTCTTATCTATTCATCAGTCGATGCAGGTTCAATTTCTTCCTCGGTAGCAATTTCCTAATTCTCGATCTCTATAAGCTGATGCTCGATGTCTTTATCCTATTGCTTGGTAGCTTCTACAAGTCTCTCGGGTAGAGGGTTAGGTAACTAAATGAATGTATATCTATCGTAGTCTTCTGGTTCTTTCCTGCTTTCTTCATCATTTTTCTCAGCAAACTCATCAACTTTCACATTAGCACTTTCAATCATTTTTTTAGAAACCTTATTCAAAAATTTGTAAGCTTTTCTCTTAGTAGAATATCCCAAAAATATTCCTTCATCACCTTTAGAATCAAATTTCCCATTTCTATCATTTTTCAGAATGTAACTACTTCTAAATTTTTTGAAATAACTTATATTAGGTGTGTACCCAAACCATAACTCATAAGGTGTCTTATTTGAATCTTTCTTCATTTGTACTTAGTTCAATGTGTATATGAAAATGCTAACAACTTCTCTCTAGTACATTTGTGTAACATCTTTCTCAATCATCGGTGTTCTAGCACAATCAACTATGGATCTATTCCTCCTTTCAGCAATTCCATTCTTATGTGGTGTTCTCAGTGCAGAAACCTATCTTTTAATTCCATGCTCATTACAAAAATTTGTGAATTCATCAAAAATAAACTCACCTCCTCTATCAGATCTTAAGCATTTTAACTCTTTTCCACTTTCCTTTTCTACTTTAGCTTTATACCATTTAAACATTTTGAAAGCTTTAGATTTCTCTTTCAAAAACATAACTCTCATCATCCTAGAGTAGTCATCAACAAATAGAATAAAGTATTTGTCACCATAATAACTCTTAGTTCTCATATGACCACATAAGTCGGTATGAACCAACTCCAAAATAACTTTAGATGAGTAGGTTTTGCTCTTGAAACTAGATTTTGATATTTTTCCCATTTGACATTGTTTGCACATGACATGGTCAGGTTTAGATAATCTCGGTAAACCTCTAACTTTTCTTTTCTTACTGATCTTAACTATGTTGTCAAAATTCACATGACATAACCTTATATGCCACAACCACACATCTTCAGTTCTAGCCATTAAACAAGAATTTTTAGCATTGTCAAGATAAAATAGATTACCTTTAGATTGTTCACCAGTACCAACCAAATTTCTTGTTTCATCATAGATCTTTACCTTCCTACTTTCAAATGCAACTCGGTGACCTGAGTTATTCAACTGTGCTACACTTAACAAGTTATAGTTAAGTCCCTTAACCCAATATGCATTTTCACATTTGATCTTATTGTTCAGCATGATAGATCATTTTCCTTTCACTTGACAAGGTGTATCATTACCCATTTTAACAGATCCTCCATTATAGTGTTCAAGGTATTCAAATTTATCATCATCACCAGTCATGTGATGTGTACAACCACTATCAATAATCCATGTATCATTCTTACTAACTTTAGAGATAAGTGTTGTTTCTACATACCTTTCTTCTTCTTCTGAATCTCCTTTCAAAGTTACAAATACCACCTTAATGTCTTCATCAGTGTTGGTGTTGGTGTCATCATCATCATCTCCAACAAGGTAACATTCCTTCTTTCCTTTGTCTTTTTAGTCTCGATTGTTTCTTTTATCATAGTGTTGGTTACTTCTATGATTTTGGTTATCTCTTCTATCATACTTTTTTTCACTAGATCGGTCATTGTCTTTGTCATCATCTTTCCTGTTAGGACATCTAGCTACAATATGACCAATTTATTTACAGCTAAAACATGCTAGAGGTAATTTTCCCTTATACCTTCCTTTACCTTTTTGCATCTTTTTAGCCATAAGTGTTTCAAGTTCATCAAGTCCATCTTCATCACTGTCACTGTCACTTTCATTCCTTATCATATGTTTACTACTTAACTTTCCAATTTTCAAAGATGACATAAATGCAAACTCACACTCAGTACAATACTATTATCATAGTTATTAATCTCAAAAGTAGTCAATTTACTAATTAGACTATCAAGTGTAAGAACATTACCCGGTGTAGATCTCATTTCATGAATTGCAAAGATTCTAATAGCATAGATTGGCAGCAAGGTTCTAATAATTTTAGTCACAATAGTGTCTTCATCAATAACACCTCCTACTCCTCACATAGCATTGACAACCTCCTTGATTCGATTACTGTATTGTGAAATGTTTTCTCCTTCCTTCATTTTCATATCATCAAATATTCCTCTTAGGCTTTCATCTCTTGCTCTCATCACATTCACATATCCTCCGTAGAATAGTGTAAGTTTGTCCCACATTGATTTTTTTTAAGTACATGCTTTGACATCTTCAAATTTTGCATCAGATAAGGCAACAACAATCTCTATCATTGTCATATTATGTTCATGTCTATCTCTCAGCTGATCAAAAATCAAAGGTCCAATAGACAGTTGTATGTACTCATTAGTGAGATAGAATAGTGTAGATTCTCCAATTCTAGATATATGCAATTTCATTTTGCTTTGCCATGTAGTGAAGTTATCTTTGTTTAGCTTTGGTACCTCTCTCTTATACATCTTGTGATCTTTAGCTCAAGTCCTTCAAACTTCCTTTTCAAGCACATAAGATATGATACCAATTGTTAGATAACTGAGAGGGAGGGGTGGGGGTGAATCAGTTAATTCTAGTTATCTTATAGTCCCAAACTCTTAGATGTATATATTCAAACAAATAATCAACTCGGTAATCTTCTTATCAATAACTTTATGTTCATTTACCAAATACTAGTAAATTCAATACCATGTTTACGATTAATCCAAATATGAAATGTGTAAAGTAAACTAACAAACCATTCACATCAAATAAAACATAACATAAGGTTTTTAATGTGGAAACCCTACTAAGGGAAAAACCACCTAGGACCAGTAACCCAAAATATTTCACTCTTCTAAAGTGAGCTCGGTTAGGAACCAACCCTGTTAAAGGTTACAATGCACACTGTAAGGTGTGACCTTCTTAGAAGATTTATCACTACGAGTTAACTCTTGACCAACATTCACTATGAGGTCAAAAAGAAAACCATCAACATTCATGGAATGTCATATTGAAATACAAATAAGACTGTTAAGTCCACTCGGTTAAGAGATTTAGCTATAATAATGGTTAAACTGATATAGTAGTGATCTGATTCAAATACAACTAAGATTGCATATTTTCAAATCTAAGCTAAGCTCAAAATACCTCCTCTGATCAATAATCACTTCAATCCTTCATATCCTTCAACATATTCAGCTCGATCAATAATACTTTGACACTTGGATATGCCTGCAGTTCTGCTCAGTTATGTCTGTAACTAGTTTGATCAGTGGTGCATGAAAAAACTCCTTCCCCGTGATTTCTCCTACATATTCAATAAGCTCCAGACTCAACAATGAATCTCATGTCTCTTTAAATAGACTTCATAAACCATTTTCATCTCATCCTTTAGATTTTTCCTCTTAATCTCCATGGTCCATTTTGCTGCTTCAAGCTTCCTTGGCAAATGTGTCTCTAACACATTTCATCCTTCTCCATTCGATCAATCTTGAATTTTTTCAGTCATTAGATCCTCATAACTAACTTTATCTCTTACCTCAGAATCATACACAATTTGCCAACTCATCAATTTAGTCAGTTGTTATAAACTTTAATTGTTTCTCTCACTCAGTTAATACAGAATGTGTCGGTGAATACTAACTCAGTTATTATTGATACTCGATATACACTTCACTGGCTCGGTGTATACAGAAATCTTCAATTATCGACCACATTAACTTGTTCAATTATGATCTTCAATACATAAAAAAATTCATGTAATACAATCAAGTCAACAAAATGATGCCATAGACTCGTCAATAAGTTACCCAATGTATACCTTATCCATATCTCCATATCCATCTCTTCTTCATGTAGATATCTCTTTCCTTTACCATTTTTCTTCTTTAGATGTTTGTAACCATCATGATAAGTATAGTCAAAACTAGTTGACATCAATGACAACATATTGACTGATTTAATTGCCTTACATATCACATTAGTAGCTTGGTGATCTCTAATCATTGTCTTTCACTTTTCCTTTCAATTCATCAAATTATTCAATAAGTTCTAGATTATCAGATGTTAGTCTTTGATGACGGTGTTGTTGAATGCACTCAGGATCTAATGAAATTGAAAGGTATTATTTTGAGATGGAATGGTTATGGACTGTCCCAAATAAAATTTTTAGATTGGCTCCAAAAGTGTTTTTCCAAATAGGTAAGTATATCTTTACTCCCAGAAGATTTTATATTTGTATATTGTTAGAATGTTGAGCTTAAAAATAAATTTTTAAAAGAGGAATGCCCTAGTTTTTTAGGTATAGATTTCTCAGTTTTGGATTGGATTCCATCCTTTAACCCATATAATTTAAAAGGTTTCCAAGTAGCCAAAGCTGTCAAGTTAAGTAATATGCCTTTAGAATGTACAAATTAAATAATCCTTAAAAAAATTGGTAACAAGATAGGAAACTTTGTTAGATTGGCTAATACGGAGTTTTCCATGGTAGAATCAATCATCATCATTAAAATAGATATTTCAACTAAACAAACACCGAAGATCAAACATCCAAGCCATTCTAAGAATTTGGCCCATAGAGACATTTCCATCCAAATTAAGGAAGATGGAGGGGGTTTCATTATAAATTGCCTTGATTCTCATTTACTGGTCTCCAATGAGGGAACAGAGAAAGCTGAAATTTCCAAGATTAAATAAAATTATCCATTAATTATAGAGACAAGCATGGCTAAACAAATAGAAACCCTAGGAGCCCCTCCCCTTACCCAAAAAACCATTTATGTAAGGGATATAGGAAAGGTAAGTGATTTTAAGGAAAAAAGCATAGAACTAAGAAGAGAGGATATTAGCTTAATAGAATATAAATCCTCTTTGGAGAAGGTGAAGAACCAAGCTGAGGCCATGAAGGAATTTGTCAAATAGGAACTTTATAACGTAGAATAAGGATCTTTCAACAAAGTAAACTTCTATAGGAATGTCAATAAGATGGATAGGTGTTTTAATGAATCTAGAGTTAATGAATCTAGGGAGGTAGTAATTGATGAGGCATATTAATGTCTTAATTTTGATATAGTTTTCATAATTTGGACACAATCTTTGTGCTTTGACAAAACATTTCTAAACACTTGTAGTAAATATCTTGTGAACTTATGCCAGAGACAGCTAGAACCTACTAAACCTATGGGTAGTGTGTATGACATGTTTTGCTTAATATTATACATAGAATGCAGTATTTCATATAACTATTTTAAGCTATGTTCTAATATCTGAGTAAAACTAGGAATGTTATCTTGCATATGTGTTCCGGATGTTGTTAACTTTTCAGGAAAATGAGGAGCGATGCAAAGAGTGGTGATTACTACATTTAAGGAGGAGGATAATGGAGACCGGTCATGGCAAAGAAAGCGCAATTTAGTTCCGTTGGATAAGTTGTGCCTGCAAAGGAGTTGTTGTTCCAGAGAATATAGGGGATACAACTTGCTATATTTCTTGCAAGTTGTTATTCTATTGCTTGGTAGTAAATGTACTATGTCATGGTTGATCTTCCACCTTCTTTTCTAGCAATGTTTGTTCAAGAATTTTTATGTTATGTTTTTAATAAGCATCCAATCCTCTATATAATGGATTTGGATCATCTTAGTAAAAAAGGAGGAAAAATAGATAATGTTGATTTAGATTCAGAAGTTACTCTTTTCTGTTCTTCATGAATCATTTAGTTTTTATGTAATCAAAGAAGGATTTTAATGGAAGAGAGATTTTGAAGTACTTGTTGTGTTCATAGTTAATTGAAGCCAACCAAGGGGGCCCACTTGGGAGGTGGAATAGATTTAGGTAGAATAGATTCATTTCTTGTAGTTTCCTATTTTCAGATAGATTTACTGTATTAGTCCTACAGCATTATTACTATGAAAGTTCCTGCAGCACTTGCAGAAAATGATCATAGTGGATGTTCTGAGTTGTTGATTAGTTTAGGTTCATTTTTAAGCTTTGTGCAATTATCTATTGTTAGCCAAGGTGTGTTTACTATTTTGTAGCAATAATATAGATTCTTCCAACGCATTTTACTTTCCTACAACATAGGTGTTATGACTCCTAAAGGAACCTAGTGCACAAACTGTGCTGACCCATTTCAAGTCCTACGTCCCTAGGTTGACAATTCAAGTGTATTTCATGATGGAATAGGTAATCCTTAGAATAGATATATTATCCTTGAAAGAGAGACAATGGAATGATTATCTTCATCTGTTATGAAACTGTACATTTTTGGCACCGCTATCGGGGATGGTGTCAAGCTAGGAACCTTCATGAGTCATTTATTTTCAGATTAGTTTGTTAACTAGGAATTGCAAAATTGTGGGCTTGATTAACAAGTCACCAATTTCTTGCATGCATCGAAGAAGGAGAGATGTCCATGGTAGATTCATTCCTAAGGAGCCTGTAAAACCAAAAGAAGAATTCGAAGAACTTGAACTGCCATTTCTTGACGCAAGCCCAAAGTTTACCGCATCATCATCTTTAGTAGAAGAAGACATCTAGAAAACATTTGACCTTCGTCCATTTAAGAAAATATTAGCCAGCTTCCATACTAACCCCACTTCAGGACCGCCTGCTGTCTAGAATCCCCCAATAATTACCAACTTCCAACCATAGTTTCAATATCCCATATGTCCAGCTATGGCAGCTCCCACATTTCCATTTCCAATACCAAGTCTCGTCAATAATCCCAGTCTCAAAAATATACCTGCATTAGCATTACCAAAGTTTTATGGTCTCATCACAGAGGATCCTAATACTTTTCTATTCGAATTTGATATCCTATGCTAGAGCTTTGACTATAATAATGATAGTCACAAGCTAAAATTATTCCCAGCCACACTAAAAGAGTCAGCTTTAAAATGGTTTATGGGCTTGGGGGCAAGTGCAATGGGAAATTGGGATGATATGAGACACCTTTTTCTTAGCAAGGATAAGGAATATTGCAGGGGAAATGATTCAAAAGGTGATGATATTTTTAGAATGTCACAACAGGAAGATGAAACATTAGAATATTATATATCTCACTTCCTGTTCAACTTACAAAAGAACCCACAACATACCCTACAAGAGGAGTCCCAGAAGCTAATTTTTCTCAGAGGAGTAAATGAGAACTATCTTGAAGCATTGGATTTGATGGTAGGAGGAGATATATCTCAATCTTCATGGGATGACCTTCAAAAGATTTTCCAAAACTACTCTAGGTCAGCAGTAAAGAAAGGAAGGGGATTTCACTCAGCAATAGCCAAGGGAAGTGGCTCTGGTATTTCAAAGATGGAAATTTTAAATTTGTTGTTTGATTTCAAGTAAGACATCATCAATGATGTCACCACACATTTGGATACAATGGATGCTAAGAAGAAACATGCAGAAGCTAAGGAGCAGTTAGCTGAGTACTGTCCACACTGCCGGAAACAGAAGAAAGATTGTCACTGTAAATTGGTTGCTAATGTGGAAAACTAGCATCTTCCAACTGAGTACCTAAAGATAGAAGGAGAAGACGAGCAATTATTCTTCATTGCTCAACATCGGCCATGGGCCCCATGTCAAGGTATGCCTCAAGACCCTTTACAAAATTCAAATCCATATAGTAATCAATGGCAAAACCATAGTGTCCAAGGTCCTCCATAATATAATCAACCTAATTAGAACAATGCTTGGAAAAATAATCCACAAAGTCAATGGTATCCTCCACAACAGCTTCAATGGCCATAGTTCCCAAACCAATGGCAACCACCCCAAGGGAATTAGTAGTCTACAAACCAATGGAGAGGACCTCAGCAATGGTCTAACAATACCGAATACCCACCTTTACCACCTCTACCAAATACACCTGCACTAATGCCACCACCTGCAAGTTCTGGACCTCAAAAATAGACTTAGTTGCCTGCACAACCTCAGCCAAATCCAAATAACCAGCAGCCACAACAACCAATGTATGTTGATGATGCTCAGCAGTATCCTGCTTATGCTTTAAGTGTCACAGATATACATTTGAGATCTGGTACAACCCTACCAATACCTGAACCACCTCTTATAACTGAAATACCAAATCCTCATGCAGCATCAGCACCAGCAACTTCTCTGCCGCAAGCGGTTGACCTAGCCAATGTAACTAGTTCATCTCAAACTCAAACTGCAGTTGAACCTCCTTTTCCACAAAAGCTCATACAAAGTAAACCTGCACAAACAAAGGAACAATCCTTTGACATCATTGACCAACTGAAGAACATGCATGTCTAGATTCCTTTGTTCCAAGCTATTAAAGATGTTCATGTTCATGGAAAAGCTATCAGAGAAGCTTGTCTTAAAAATTCTGGGAGGAAGAAAAAGGACCCAACCACAGTCCATGTTATAGGATAATTGGCTGACATCATGTTAGGGAAATTGGTTATTCCTAAATATTCTGATCCAGGAAGTCCAGTTGTGAATGTGATTATAAATGGTCAGTCAATTAAAAATGTCTTGATTGATCTTGGTGCTGCTCTAAATGTAATGACCAAGGATACTATGAAAAAGTTGAACATAGAAGGATTACAGGCTACCCCAACAATTCTACAACTCGTCGATAGTTCTACTATCACTCCTGATGGGATGACAGAGGACATAGTAGTAGCCCTAGATTCTTTAGAGTACCCTGCAGATTTTATGATTCTATCCCCAAAAGTCAACTTAGTTGGTTACCCTATCATTTTAGGACGACCATGGTTAGCTATAGCTGATGCAAATATAAGTTGTAAGTCAAGGAGTATGACCATATCAGATGGATAGGAAACAAAGAAATTTTTTATGTATCCTCCAGCACAACCCCAACCAGATTTAAGCACACTTGTATGGCCAGATTTAGGGGATGGAGAGGAAGAGTTAAACTTTTTAGTACAGCTTATGATGTTACATAGATAGTCTTTTCTAAAGCTATAGGAGGAGGATTTAGTAATTCAGAGTATTCTTAATAATACTTGTGTGGTAGAAAATGATGTATCTGACAGCTCTGTGTTGGAACTAACTACATATGATGAATATACTGAGAATTGTTTTCTGCCTAAGGAGCCAGACATTATCCATCAACTTTTACCATGTGAACTAGATACCATTCCCATCTTTGAAGCTACTATGGTTAATCTCACAACTACTGTTGAGTTGTCAAAAGGTCATAATCTCCATGTCAATAACAAAATGCCTCCCAAATAGTTGAAACAATTAACAGAGCTTCTTCAAAAAAATGAAAAGGCTTTTGCATGGGACTATGGAGATATGAAAGGGTTAAGCCCCACATTATGCACTCATAGAATATATATCAATGAAGGGTGTCTGCCACTTCGTCAACCCTAGAGGCAGATTAATCCAGCACTCAGGGAAATAGTTAAAACTGAACTACAAAAATTGCTTGATGCTAGTTTTATATACCCTATATCTAATAGTCGATGGGTCTCACCTCTAGTTATAGTACCTAAAAAGGGAGGGAAATGGCAGATTTGTGTAGATTACAAAGAATTGAATAAGGTGACAAAGAAGGATCATTTTCCTTTACCTTTTATTGATCAAGTTCTGGATACTCTGGCTGGTAAGAAATATTTTTCTTTTCTTGATGGATATAGTGGTTATAATCAAATAAGTATAGCTTCAGAGGATCGGGATAACACTACATTTACATGCCCATGGGGTATTTTTGCATACTTTGTGTTGCCATTTGGCCTCTGTAATGCTCTGGCAACATTTCAACGAGCTGTAATTAGTATTTTTGCTAACATATCACATGACTATCTGGAAATAGATATCAATGATTTTACAGCATTTGGAGTGACCTTTGAGGAGGCTTTGATGAATCTTGAAAAGGTTCTTGTCTGATGTAAAGAACATAATCTATCACTTAATAGTGAGAAATGTTTCATGCTCATGCAAGGAGTGGTGCTTGGTCATTTTATATCAGCCGCAGGGATACAAGTGGACCCAACCAAGATAGAGGTAATTCTAACATTGCCCACACCTACTAAACCAAAGGATGTAAGATCTTTTTTAGGTCATGCTGGCTATTATAGGTGTTTCATTAAAAATTTCAGTCAAATAGCTAGTCCTTTGTATACACTACTGACTAAAGAAGCTGAATTCATTTGGACACCAGCATGTAATGAATCCTTCCTGTAGCTTAAGAAAATCCTCACCACAGCACCAACTTTTAAGGGACCAAATTGGCCTATTCCATTTCATATCCATACTGATGCATCAGACTATGTTGTAGGTGTTGTATTAGGACAAAAGCCTGCTAACCTTGAAAATGCAATCTATTATATTAGTAAAAGCCTCCATGGCCCTGAACTAAACTACACAGTAACTGAGAAGGAACTTTTAGCTGTAGTTTATGCATTGAACAAATTCTGACACTATGTAACTAGCTATCCTATTTTTGTTCATACTGACCACTCAGCCATAAAGTACTTGATGAACAAACCTATTATAACTGACAGATTGGCAAGATGGCTCTTATTATTGTAGGAGTTTGATATAACCATTGTTGATAAGCTAGGTAAGGCCAATGTAGTTGTTGACTATTTGTCTAGACTTCAACTTGCTGATGAAGATCCAACTCCAATTGAAGATACATTTCCAGATGAGCATTTTTTCCACATAGAAACCCATACACCATGGTATGCAAATATAGCAAACTATCTTGTTGCAAATAAAATGCCCCCACACTTCTCCCAAAAAGATAGGAAGAAGCTTGCAGAGAAAAGTTTTCATTATTCATGGATAGATAACAATCTCTTCTATACTGGACCAAATCAAATCATGAGGAGATGTGTCAGGGAAGATGAAATATATGACATACTACATGCCTATCATGATGAACCATGTGGAGGCCATTTTGCAGGAAAATGAACAGCATTAAAGATACTTACAACTGGATATTATTGGCCAACATTACATAAGGATGTAGAAAATTATACAACAAAGTGTGACAAATGCCAGAGAATGGACCGGCCAACCAGATCAGATGAGATGCCACTCAATCCATAGGTTGTTGTAACACCCTTTGACAAGTGGGGTATGGACTTCATAGGGCCAGTTGACCCACCATCAAATGGAAAATCCTACATCTTGGCATGTACGGATTATTTAACAAAATGGGTGGAAGTCAGGGCGATGAAAATGCAAGAGATGAGAAAGTAGCTAAATTCTTATATGAAGAACACATGCTACGGAGTTCCCAGAGAACTTGTAATAGATCAAGGAGCCCAATTCACATCAAATTTGATCACTAAACTTATGAAAGAATACAGCATAAGGCATCAGAAATCCAGCCCTTATCACCCTCAGGAAAATGGACAAGCAGAGGTCACCAACAGAGAAATTGAGGCCATTCTGACCAAGACAATACAAATACATAGGAGGGATTGGAGTAACAGGTTAACTGAAGCCGTCTAGGCTTACCGAACTACATGGAAGACAACAACTGGATTTACCCCATTTGAACTTGTGTATGGCAAAGCAACAATGTTGCCCATTGAATTTGAACATAAAACATTGCGCACTGCTCTAGAATTGAACATCAGGCTTCCTACAGCACAAGAAGAGAGACTTCTCCACTTGAACTCACTGGATGAAATGAGAAAGATAGCTTTGGAAAGAACAGAGATCATTCAGAAACAATGAAAGAAGTGGCATGATGCATATATCAAGAATAAACACTTCCAAGTGGGAGATTGGGCTCTTTTATATGATTCTTGATTTAAGGAGATTCCAGGAAAATTGCAGACTCAGTGGCTAGGGCCTTGCAAAATTCAATATGTATTCGACAATGGAGTAGTCCAACTGACAACCATTGATCCAATCTAGTTCAAACTACTTGTAAATGGCCACTGATTGTGCCTCTATCATAAACCATAGACCAAGGATGAGTTCCTGCAGTAATTCCAACCAAGAAATTTACCAGCTCCTATGGACACAGTTCCTGCAGCGGAGGGTGCAAGCCTTCTTCCTGCAGCCATACCATAACAAGCCTTCAACGAGAACCCATAATAAAACCTTATTCCATCTAAGGTCCATTCTTTCATTCATTTTTCATTTTCTTCTTATCAACTCATCTCATTTCTTTATCTACCATTCACTCACACTCCACGTCACCCACAAAATCTATTTTTTTTTACTGCTTTCAATAAAACATGCCATCAACACATTTTTTATGGTCACCAGACTTTGCCAACTCATCAACTTGCATGCAAATGTATGATCTAAAATTTTCAAGTAAAACATTTTTACTTTTTCCTCATTTGTAGCGCATAGGTTTTGATAATTATATCTAATACTGCATTAAATGTATCGTATAAGCCTTAAGCTAGTTTTCCTTTCCTATACAAAATTTTCTAAGTGTGGACACTTGTCCAAATTTCGTGGGGGATAGGGAAAGTGTATTTATTTCCAAGTGTCATCTCCACATCACCCTAGTCATGTCCACGTTACATGTTGTACTTTGGCTATGATTTGTTTTTAATTTTAAAATCTTTATTGTATCTGTCGTACCTTTTCATTCCAATTTTGGGAAAGATTTCCTGAGTTTGACATGACTTAAAAGGACTATCATTTATACGAGAACACTTCCAGTTAAAACCTTGATGTCCTTCATAATTAATAGCATCATTATTTTACATGCCAAACATAACGGAGCCATGTTAAGAGAATGTGGTATTGACATTTCTCAGAAAGATCAATTTGAATTCTGAGAAGAAGGTATTTGCAAAGTGTTAAGGGGGTAAAAATTATCAGGGTGGTGAGAATAGATAAATTTAAAACTAGGCATTTTGAAGATGGGAGGACAATTGCAGAGACGAGCCATTTGTCCATGGTATTCTACTAGCAGATGTGGAAGCAATCCATAGTTTTAACGCTTGTGGATGGCTTGGCTACTTCCTGCAGTTAACAGAGTTCAATGAAGAAGTAGCAATGGATTTTATGAGGACATTCGATGAAGGAGAAGCCATAGTATGGGGATTAAAAGTGGTTGCTACTGAGGAGCAGATAGCAGAAGTCACAGGACTACCAATTAATGGGGAGCATTATCCAAATGAACATGATGCCAGGTCATCTCGGGCATAGTTTTCTTAGCCCGGTGACCCTCCATTGGAAATCTCAAAGCAAGGGTGTAAGAGACTCTCTCTTCCAGCGCTGTATCTAGAATTGGTGAACCATATCATCAGGTACTTGACCTATGAAGGCAGATTTTCAAACCTACACGCTCATCATTTTAAGCTGCTCATTTGTGTAAGCCATAACATTCAAGTTAATATCCCCAATTTCCTTTACAATATGTTGTGTATTAGTGCCGAAAAAACTCAAAAAGGAAATGAAAATTCTATTTCTTATCATGCCCTAGTTAAACTTTTAGTTGAAAGATCTCTTAGGGATTCCTCCCCTATATCATGGGTAGAATTTGTTGAATTTAAAACCTTGCAGCTTCAAGCCAACCCTGTCTAGAAAAATTTAGGGAATGAGGAAGAGATTGTAGGGCCTAGTCTGAATCCAGCTGAAATAGAGAAAGAACCAGCATTACCCCCGACTGATAAATTTATTGGGCCTATTTTAGAGGGTGATATACCTAGCTCTTCCATAGACAAAGGAAAACATAAGGTTGATGAAGAGAGTCCTAATTTTAAAAGGAAAGCCAAAACCCTTATGTTCAAGTGGCAAAGAGAAAAAGGTCTACCCTTGCAGCAACTAATCCTGCAGTGTCTACCCCAGCACCATCTAAACCAAAATGGACCCGCAAAGCAATAGAGGTTAAAGAGGTTCTTGTACATCAAAGCCCTCACATGCGAGGTCAAGTATCCTTAGTTTCCCCTAAAAACCTAAATGTTTCAATGTCAAAACCTCGTGCAGAATTGCAGGTCAAGAATATTCCAGATGACTCTTCTGTATAGTTGGAACCCCAAAATGTGGAAACATGTGAAAATGAGCCTGACAGTGAAATGCCACAGGGTGATCAAGAAATGTGTGAGTCAAATCCTATTGTAGTCACAAAAAATGCCCCTGAAAGTGTTCAACCTACTTCTCCACCAATCCCTGTATACTCTAATGTTTCTGTCATACCTTATAGATCCTCCGGGTACACCCATTATTTCTAGCAAGTTGCTAAGGAATGAAAGAAGAAATCTATGGCCCAAGAATTCCCTTCATCTAAAATTCAATCTGTATTATTTGGTCTATACAATCACTTCATTTTTCAAAAGACCTTGTGGAAACAAGAACGAGACCAAATGTAGAAAATAATATTTGATAAAGATGAGGAAATTGAATCCCTCAAGGAGCAACTTGAGAAACAGAAACAATAGATGAATAAGGTCTTAAAGTTAGCTGGCCAAGTCATGGCCTATAGACCACCACCAAGGGTGTATTTCATTTGTCTAAAAGAATAGTTTCTGTTATTTCAACTAATGATGACAATAAGGAATATTGATTGTGAATTTAAAACTGCTCAAGATTTTTACAATGTGTATCAGACTCTTCCCTCATGGTAGAAGAATTTGTTGTGTGAACTATAGCTGCATAATTTCATAATTCCACATGAAATAGAGTGGAATCATCTGCTTTACATAGGAGATGTTCACCTTAGGGATTTAATGTCTTGGATGCACAATGAAACAAATTATGACAAGCAGTTAAATGTCTACAGAGATCTTGAGAAATTTGAACCCTTGCCACTATGGGCTGAATCACATAAGCCTGATGATCTTCTAAGAGATTGGTTCAGATTAACTTATGGGAAACAAAAACCAGAGGTCATGGCTAAAGTGTTTGTAGAAAGAGAAAAGATTTACAGAGATTACCAGACACTCCCAAACTTTACACAGCAAAGAGCTTTTTCAAGGATTAGGAACTGGTGGAACCAACTGCCAGAAGCCTTCAAAAAGGTAGAACCACATAGCCCTATCAATTATGAGGCATCTATTCATAGGGAGACCAAATACATACAACTGGGATGACATATCAAAAAGGAACTATGGATGCCCTTGTCCTTTCAACCTCCTACACTTCTTTGGCCTCTTTATGATAATAATGCTACTAGACTAGACCCATTGATTGAGGAGCACAGAGGTGAACACTGGGAGTGCACCAAAGGATTCTTCTACACCTTCAGAAGTGGAAGAAAGGGAGAACCATAGTCAATGACTTCAGAGCTATGGCAAAGAAGTATAATGCTTGAGGATAACCATTTGAATAGTGGGGGGTAGATGATGAGGCATATTAATGTCTAAATTTTGATAGAGTTTTCATAATTTGGACACATTCTTTATGCTTTGACAAAATATTTTTAAACACTTGTAGTAAATATCTTGTGAACTTATGTCAGAGATAGCTAGAACCTACTAAACCTATGGGTAGTGTGTATGACATGTTTTGCTTAATATTATACATAGAATGCAGTATTTCATATAACTATTTTATACATAGAGTGCAGTTCAGTTCTGTTGGATAAGCTGTGCCTACAAAGGAGTTATTGTTCCAGAGAATATAGGGGATACAACTTGCTATATTTCATGCAAGTTGTTATTATGTTGCTTGGTAGTAAATGTACTATGTCATGGTTGATCTTCCACCTTCTTTTTTGGTGATGTTTCTCCAAGACTTTAAATGTTATGTTTTTAATAAGCATCCAATCCTCTATATAATGGATTTGGATCATCTTAGTAAAAAAGGAGGAAAAATAGATAATGTTGATTTAGATTCAGAAGTTACTCTTTTATATTCTTCATGAATCATTCAGTTTTTATGTAATCAAAGAAGGATTTTAATGGCAGAGAGATTTTGAAGTACTTGTTGTGTTCATAGTTAATTGAAGCCAACCAAGGGGGGCCACTTGGGAGGTGGAATAGATTTAGGTAGAATAGATTCATTTCTTGCAGTTTCCTATTTTTAGATAGATTTACTGTATTAGTCCTGTAGCATTATTACTATGAAAGTTCATGCAGCACTTGCAAAAAATGATCATAGTGGATGTTCTAAGTTGTTAATTAGTTTAGGTTCATTTTTAAGCTTTCTACAATTATTTGTTGTTAACCAAGGTGTGTTTACTATTTTGTAGTAGCATTATAGATTCTTCCAACACATTTTACTTTCCTACAGCATAGGTGTTATGACTCCTAAAGGAACCTAGTGCACAAACTGTGCTGACCCATTTCAAGTCCTACGTCCCTGGGTTGACAATTCAAGTGTATTTCATGATGGAATAGGTAATCCTTAGAATAGATATATTATCCTTGAAAGAGAGACAATGGCATGATTATCTTCATCTATTATGAAACCGTATAGTAATTGCAGTCAAGAATAATAATAAGGTATGTGAGGAGGTTCTATTAGAAGATGATCAAGGCCTTGAAGGAATAGGATCACAACCTTTAGATAGAAGAGATCTAGAGGATCTGTCGAAGTTTCTAGGGCTAGATCTTATTGAGGAGGATAATAACATCTCTGATAGTAATCAATATTTAATGAGTAGGTTTTTTTGTACTTTAGAAGAGAATAAGGCATAAGATTCACCCCAGCCAGCTGAAAGAGTAGAGGTAAGTAAGTCAGAGGATATGGTAGCAAAGGAATCCAAGGGAATAGATTATGTTTTAATAAATATGGAAAACAAGGCCCCAATGTTAGGCATATCATTCAAAGATAAGGGGATGGAGAAAGCTAATTGTACAAAGGATAGTAAAAAGAGGGGAAGGAAATCCCTGAATGAACTTAGACTTAGAGATGCTTTAGTTGTTGGGTAGGCTAAGATTTTTAACTTATATGCTAGGAAGGGGAAGATCCTTCCCAAGGAGCAATGAGAGTTATAACATGGAATGTTAGGGGTCTAAATGCCCCTAACAAACAGTGCATTCTAATACACTTCTTAAAGAGAGTGGAGGCAGATTTTTTATTGCTTCAAGAAATAAAGCTAGGAGTAGAAGAATCTGATAAATATAGAAGGAAACTAGGAAGCTAGGAAGTAATCTTTGAATCCTCTGTGGGGGCCTCAGTTGGCCTGAGTATTATTTGGAACCCTAAGAAAGTTAGTTTTGATAATCTAGGAGGGGGTAGATTTTGGATTGGGAGCAAGGCCAAAATCCTGAATGGGAAATTCAAAGTAATTCTGATTAATATATATGGCCCTATGGCTCTTAATGAAAATATTGGTGTTTGGGAAGAAATTATTAACTTTTTTCAATTATTCCCTAGCCAAGTATTTATAGTGGGGGGATTTTAATGCTATTTTAGAAGAGGGGGAAAATTTTGGTGGACTGGGTAGATCCTCTCGAGCTATGATGGCCTTTAGGAATTGGGTCAATGATAATGAATTAATGGATATCAAATCAAATAATAGTTCATTTACTTGGACCAATAGGAGATTAGGATTTAGTTATATCATAGAGAAAATTGATATATTCCTCCTCAAAGGCAATCTTCTGGAGCTAAAATTTGAATTAGAATCATCAATCCTTCCAGATTTCAAGATCAGATCATTATCCAGTATCCCTATGGCTGAAGGAAATATCCAAGCCACTTAGATGTCTATTTAAATTTGAAAAAATATGGTTTAAGGAGGGATTGACATCCCTAATCGAGAAATGGTGGAAGATGGAATCTTTTGAAGGATCCAAAGCCTTTGTTTTTATAGCTAAATTAAGAGCAATGAAAAATTGAATTAAGCAATGGAACAAGGACTTATTTGGGAATATCTTTACACAAAAGGTAGGGATTGAAGAGGAAATTCATGATCTAAATGAGTTGGTGTTTAAGGAAGGTATGAATCAAGATAGCTTCTTGAAAGAAAAAACCTTACTAAATAAATATGAAGATATTTTAGCAAAAGAAGAAATTTATTGGAGAAAGAAATCTAGAGATATTTGGCTTCAAGAAGGAGATAGGAATACCAAATTCTTTCATAAAAACACTAGGATAAGAAGGAAATTTAATAGAATTAGGGCCCTTAAGAAGACTAATGGGGTTTTGGTTGATAAGCCAGAAGAGATAGCAATAGAAGCTACATCATACTTCCAAAACTTATTAAGAGGCAATTCCTCATCCTTGACTTTACAGGAGAACTTTCTTAGGAATATCCCTGCAATCATTAGTAGAGATCATAATAGAGAATTAGTTTCTAAAATCACAATGGAAGAGGTAGATTTGGCCCTAAATCAATTACACCTAGATAAGTCTCCGGGACCAGATGGTTTCCATGCATTCTTCTATCAAAACTGCTATTCCTTCCTTGGGGAGGAAGTGTTGGATGTTTTAGAAAGTACTAGGAATTCAGGGCGACTACTAAGGGAAATGAATAACACCTTTTTATCTTTAATACCCAAAGTGGAGAATGTTGAAATCCTGGACAAATTTAGACCAATCTCTTTATGTAACACTATTTATAAGTTGTTCACAAAAATTTTAGCAAATAGATTAAAAAAGACACTTCCTAATATTATCTCTGAGGAACAAACTAGCTTTATGCCAGGTAGATCGATTATGGATAGAGTAATAATAGACCAAGAGGCATTACACTCAACACAATTTAATAAGGCCCCAAGCATGTTAATAAAGTTAGATATAAAGAAGGCATGTGATAGATTAGACTGGAGGTTTCTATGCAAATGTTTGGAGGCCTTTGGCTTCTCCAAACAATGGATTAATCTAATATATGAATGTATTTCTACTCCAAGAGTTTCTATACTAATCAATGACTCTCCAAAAGGTTTCTTTGATATATCATGTGGGCTTAGATAGGGGAATCCCCTATCACCCTTTTTGTTTATTATTATTGCAGAAACTTTGGGAAGATCACTACGAAAGGCTAGATTAGAGAAAATTATTTTGGGTTTAAAAGTGACTAGTAGCATTGAATCTACTACTCATCAGAAATTTATAGATGATACAATGCTCTATGGGAAATTTGACCCATCAGAGGCCAGATCCATTAAGAGAATCCTTAAGGATTACTCAGATGCCTCTGGGCAGCAAATTAGTAGTGAGAAATCAAAGGTTTTTTTCCTTCATACATTAGATGATCTTAAAAGAGAGATTCTAAATATACTAGAGTTTAAAGAAGGCTCTTTCCCTAGTAGATACTTAGGTCAAACTTTTGACAAGGGTAGTAAGAAACCACTGTTATGGAAAGATGTAATTTCTAAAGTGGAAAATAAAGTTTCCTCTTAGAAAGCGAAATGGCTTTCCTCAACAGACAGAATGACAATGTTGAGGTTGGTCCTATCATCGATCTTGATCTTTTGGATGTCCTGTTGTAAATTACCATCTGAGATGAATAAGAAACTAAATCAACTATTAAGAAGATTTTTCTGGCAAGGGGCTTCAGAAAAGGATAGGGTAGCATTAACTGCTTGGAAAAAGATTTGTAGGACAAACCAGGATGGGGGGATCAATCTCAAAATCCATAAAGATCAAAATCGTGTGCTAGGAGCTAAAATCATATGGAAGATGATTAAAGAACCTGAGACAAGATGGGTGGAAATTATTAGAAATAAATATTTGAAAGGAAATGACCCTTTGAGCATTCTCTGTATTAAGGACACTCTGAGGGGTTCAAGATTTTGGAATTTTTTATTGGAATGCAGGCCCATTATTAGCAATCTAGTCTCTTGGAATATTGGGGATGGGAGGAAGGAACTTTTCTGGGAAGACTCATGGGGGGATATCCTATCCTTCAAAACATGATAGAGGACCAAAATTCTATTGACCTTCTTAAGAATAGAATGGGAATATTTGTTAGCGATTACATGAACATCCTAGAAGGCAATCCATCTTTAGGATGGAATTGGAAAATAGATGAGGATCTGGCTATTCTACATCTGCTTAGAACCTAATTGATGGATATCCTTGTAGATAGAATTATCTCCCGAGTCTAAAGTAAACAAGATAGTATGGACAAGCTCGAAATCATGAGAGTATAATATGAAAGATGGGTACGAAATAGTATATATAACCCACAACTTTACTAAATCAGAGCTCCCATTGGATCTATGTTGGAACAAGGAGTGCCTACCTTTTCTTGGGTGGCCTTGAAGCACAATATCCTAACATCATAAAGATTTATGAAGATGGGGTTTTATGGCCCATCTAGATGTGTTTTATGTAAAAAAATGGAAGAATTTATAGATCATATTTTCCTAAATTATGAATTCTCTAATAGATGTTGGGTCTGGATGATGCTTAAACTTAACTGGAAATCAACACTCCCTTATACCATTATAGACCTATTTTACTATTGGCTGAGAAACACATGGAAAAATATTTATGGAAATATCTAGACAGTAGCCTCTTCCCTAATTATTTGGGAAATATGGAAGGAACACAATAGAAGAATTTTCAAGGAATCAAAAATGATTTTTGCCCAATTCTCAAATAAATTAGAAGCCTCTATTGTGGAGACTATTAACAAGTAATCTTCAAATGAAAGAAGCAAGGTTCACACCATGGGATGATAAAATCAAAAATAGATGGGAAGGCCTTAAAATTCCTCTTGTGAGGGATTTCAAGAAAAATGAGTCAACCCTTCTAAGAAAAGAGTGCGCCTGGAGGGTCCTAGCAACTGGTTGGCATTAGTTGAACATTGATGGGGCCTCTAGAGGTAACCCTAGAATTTCTAGTACAGATTGTTGTATTCAAAATTGTGAAAAGAAACTTGTCTACCAATTAGATAGCCCTTTAGGGGAATGTACTAATAATGTAGCAGAATTCACTACATTATTATAAGGTCTTAAAGCTTGTCATAAGTTGGGGCTAGATAAGATAGAGATAGAAGGAGACTCATTATTAGTTATGTATATGATGAAAATCCAATTGTTAAGAACAAGTTCAAACATGCAAACGTTAATGATAAAGAGCATATTCAAATCTATTTTAACATGTTCATAAACTTATAAAAATATTAATTTTCACCATAACTCGGATGAGCATGAAGCAAGCACACCCAAGACTTGCTTTATTAAAGCTCTTAGAGAGGTTGTGGGTGTGCTCTCCCAACACAAGTATAGATCCCACTATGCATGCAAAGTATAATGAAGATTGAAATGCTCAAGAAGAAGCTATAGAAGCAACTCTCAAGCACTCAATGCAAGAGGCCAAAAGAAGCTCAAGGAGGAGCTATGAAAGCAACCCTCAAGCTCTATGGCCTGCAAGAATGCAAATGAAAGATGAAGCTAAATCACTAAGTTCTAAAGCTTGAAAGAAATCTAGCAACTACCAAATTGTTAGTAAAAACTCTAAGAAAGAAATTCTAAGCTTAAACTAGCATGATAACTCTAATGCAAAAAGGAATGAATTTTGCTTGAGACAAGGGTCCTATTTATAGAATTTTGGAGGGCTGAGTTGAGGTGGCATCTATGTGGAATCCACGTAGGTGCCACCAAGGAGACAAATAAGCCATGCAAAGTCCAAGACTTGCTCACACATGTGTGAGCAACTTGGGATGTGAAAGGTCAATGTGTACTTCAAGTACATGTGTAAGTGTGTGTAAGAGATGTGTAAGTGAAAAAGTTCATTTTCACCATTTTAGAATGTGTAAGAAGTGTCATAAAATGTAAGAAGCCTTGTTTGTGCAAATTTTAGCAATTTTTGAAAAGGGTTATTTTTGGAAATTTGCTAACACGTGTGAGAAAATAATTAGGACTAATGGATGTAGGAATCCAAAAATTAGCCTAATTAACCTTAGTTAATTAGTGAGTAGGCTTATTAGACAGAAAGTGATGTGTGTAGGATAGCATCTAGGTTGGATTTATGATTAAATTAAATAAAATTTAATTTAATCATGGTTTAGTAGAAATAAAGAATGTGAGGGAATTAAATAAATTAAAATTTTATTTAAAAGGGGACTATGGAGGAACATGTAAATTAAATTTAATACATTATGAAATGTAGTATTTAAATTTAATTCAAATACTAGTAATTAGTGAATTTATTTAATTAAATAAATAGATGAATTTAACAAATATAATTAATTAAAAAATTACCTATAATGTTATCTGAGATCATTAATTAAATTAAATTTAATTAATGTTAAAGGATGACTTTAGGTGTCTACATTTTGCCTCTCTTTGATGCGGTGTCAAATATGATATTGCGTCAAAGAAAAGAAAATATAGATGCCCCGGAAGAAAAGTCAGTATGAGGATGTGCCCCCTCAAGAAAATAGGCCAAAATTAAAAATTTTGGTCAATTTTCACGAAAAGAGGGCAAAAAAATATTTTGAATGACTTAAAAAGAAGGGAAAAAAAAAGAAAAAAGAAAGGTCAAAAAGGCCCTTTTTCTTTTTTTTTGAAAAAAGGGACCCTTCATAAAAGGGGGAGAAGGGGAAAAGTGATTCATTTTTACCCCTAAGGAGAAGGAAAAAAAGAGGAGAGGAGAGGAGAAGGAAGAATGGTTGGACGACGAGACACAATGCAGCTGGGTGAGCAAGTGTGGGTCTATCAGCGAGCAGCTGATAGGGGTGATCCGGTAAGTTCCTGAGCCCATCTTTGTCATTTTGAGTTTTTTTAAAAATTGATTGGTATATGGGTTGTTGTCAGGTTTTTTGGGCGGGGAAAAAGGTTAGGCGTCGGTGTCGAATGACGGCTCCGCTTGCTTGCAATGGGAGCGCTGCCGCCTATGGGCCCGGGAGGTGCGAGCATAGTCGCACGTCAGTTGATGGGCAGCTTTGCCCACTCGAGAGGCCTGGGCATAGCCACATGTTCTCAAACGAGCGGCTCTACCTGGGAGCCAAGGGCATAGCCGCCCGAGAGCCAAGGGCGTAGCCACCCGTCGGTAGACAGACGGCTCCCATTGGTTGATAGGTGGCTCTGCTGCTCGAGGGGGGATGTAGCCGCCCATCAAGGGATGGGAGGCTCCATCACCTAAGGGCAAGGGCGAGGGGACCTATCGGCCAAAAGGGAGGGGGGAGACCCGCCAAAGGGTAGCTACCCACTAAAAGGGGGGGGAGCCTGTGTGGATGGGATAAAAGTCAAGGTTATGGAAGAGGGGGGCAATTTGAGGAAAGGGATGGAGAAAAAATGGTGACTAACAAGTGTGTGCTAGGTAACTTTGATGCAAGATCCAAACTATTGGATTCGCTCGAAAAAGTGATGGCTAGACATGATGACGTTGTGAGAGGATCTCATTGAGGTGGAATGGGGACATGTGACTTTATGTAGCCTACAACATGTGCATGAGTGGCCACACCTGAGAGCACATAATGCACTGATGATAGCATTGATCAAGAGAGGGCACTCAGATACATCAAGTTTCCATTTTCCGACCAAGGAGGCAACAATGATGTTGTTGAATGTGTGGAGGATTCTATGGATACCGATTCGAGGGGAGATGACAAAGTATCAGTTGGAGAGGGCAGAGTAGTTTATGGAGTAGAGATTTAGATGGTGATCAGACTAGCTACCGATTGACCAATAGTGGATGTCATGGCAAGGAGGGATGGAGGCAGGATTGCCTCACTTGCATTGTACTTAGCCAGATTGGTAGGAGGGAGACTGATGTTGGACCACTCAAGGCATGGATTTCTGATTGGATGGGCGAGGGTGCTGAGCTAGATACTGGAGGAGGATGGTATAGAGTTTTTCTGGGGATATATAATTTTAGCACAGGTATATTATGACCTTCATATGTGTGTATACCATACTCAGTAGATGATGGGACTAGGGGTTACACTACTGCTAGTCTGGGCATGGGAGCATATTGTAGTGGTACGACCACTGCAAGGAGAGGGTCGATGATAGTGCTATGGGCCTTTTGCATGTTGGTATCGATCACCCTTGACATATGGAGATGTGAGATCAATGGAGACCTGGCAGAGGATATTAGATGAGATGATATGGTTTGAGTGGACACTGTATAGAGGGTGTGAGGCATGGGGGTACTGGGATGAGCAAGTAGGGAGAGAGGATGGTGCTCTAGATGTAGAGTACTTAGGATATGTGTAGAAAAATTATTGGCTGATTGGGAGGATAATTTTTCAGATAGTGAGATACATGCCTTCTCGAGTATGCAAACAGTTTGGGTTGAGGCAGGGGATAGTGCCAGATAGTTAGCCACATTTGATCATCTCAAGGGAGATTGGGTCAGTATGGGGCATCAGAGTAGATCTCTAGAATTCTAGGAGTAGCTGGAGAGGTATGCAGCCAGTACCATGGATAGCAACCCAGAGATAGGTGGAAGATGCAGGGGTGATAGTTGAGTATGAAGCATGGTGGGAGAGGTAGAGGTCGGCGAGGCTGTCAGAGCCAATAGTAAGAGATGCTAGAGAGGAGACAAAGTCTGAGGATGAGGATGAGGATGAGGAGGATGATGAGGAGAGACTAGCACCAATGTTAGGAGTTAACTTTGGGGCATAGAGGCAAGTGACAAAGCGTCAAAGAGGGATAGTACAGAGACTAATGACAAGTGGTCCTACACAGGCAGTGTAGAGGGAGCAAGAGGAGGTGGCCTAGGAGCCATTACCAGAGGATGAGGAGATGGGGCTTGGAGGATCAAGAGGAGATGAGAGGCATGGTGATTAGGAGAGGGAGACACCTTACAGGTAGAGGTGAGATGGTTAGAGGCTTTGGTGCGAGCAGAGAGGGATAGAACAACCAGGTCAGAGGCCACTAGGGTGGTAGAGAGGGAGAGAGAAGGTGCTCAGATGGAGGCTATGCGATGAGAGTTGAGCATACTGTAGATTCGAGTGGGTACAGGGAAGGTTACCAAAATAGGATCTTACATTGAGATAGAGGGGATGATGGGGGAGGTAGCCTGATTGTTGGGCCAGATGGAGGAGATGTAGAGACAGGAAAACATTCACACCCAGTGACTAACAGAGGACAGGGACACATGGTAGAGATAGGTAGAGACTTACCGAGGGGAATGAGAGTTATTGAGACAATGAACAACAGCGTATGGCAATTAGTGATAGGCATGATGGATGCATAATGAGAGGAAGTGAGGAGGGGGAGAGGGGTAGCCTTTTACATGGGCCTTTATCAGTAGGAAGTACCTCTAGAGTAGAGATGGTCACCTTATTCAAAGTGAGAGATATCAGAGACGACTCGAGGAGTGTCATCAGGATCAGTAGCCAGGCCACTGGTAGAGAGGATGATAGGTGGTGATAGTGGGAGATGAGCAGAGAGATCTACTCCATGGGGTGGATAGGGGGATTCAGGATGATAGGGACATCTTCTAGTGGTTATGAGCTCCAGTTGATTATACAAGATACATTTTTTTTCTGGATTTTAGATGAGATGCATATGCATAGCAGCACTGAGGTTCCTGATGTATCATTTTGTGATATACCAAGATGTTATGAGACATATATATATATAGATATTTTTTTGGTGTTATTTCATGAGTTCATTTGATGGATTATGAGATGATGCATAGTACAATATTATGATACTGACATGTGTGATGGAGGATGTGTGTGAAATGTGTACTATATGATGTGCAAAGTTTATATGAATGGATGTTTTATTATGCATATGTGATGTTTATGAATGTGTAATGCTTAGATAATGATGAATGGTTAAATAGATATATTTGACATGCAATGTGTATTTAATGATTAATGAATAATGAGATATATTTGACATGCAATGTGTAGCTAAATGATTAATGAATAATGAGATATATTTGACATGCAATGTATAGCTAAATGATCTTAACTATATGGATTAAAATGTAATGAAATGATCTAGTGTCACTTTATTATTATGATGTTTTTGTTTATGTATTTGATATAACCAATAGGATCATCTGAACCACTAGAAAAGAAGGAATGAGAAGATGAATAAACAGGACCCTTGTCTCAAACAAAAATACAGAAAAGAAACAAATTGAAATGCAACCTGACTACATGATTTAGTGGGATCACTTGTGTTTGTGTTGAAGAGCACACCCTAGTTTGATATTTCAATAGGAGGTATGCAACATGTGTCATAAAAACATAGATGACAGTGTTCCATTGCGTGGACTAGTTTCTCAGATAGCTGTAGAAATAGAGATGTAGATTTTTGGACTATGAAAGAACCTATGACATATACTTAATGGAGAGGTCTGGGCACACTCAGGTCTTTTAAAGGACATAAGTATGCTAAATTGTTTCCCCCATTAAGATGCACATAATCATAACTTGGAAACCAACAAAATGTTCCTAAAGTATCCACAAACATATCATACTGCAATCGACACTTGCATCATATTTCACCAGTCACAATATACCAAGATATGGAAGATCGAGATAATCATAAGTAGGATCTGTTGATACAAAAAGATAAAATCAACAAAGAAGGCCTCCTGACCAAGTGGTCATTCAGTCCATAGTTCTTGCCATGAACAGGATAAGATTGATGAGATTGATTCGAGCCGATTGAGGAAGGACGCATCCTGCAGGGCAAAGATTGATTATTATTTTTTGAAATGGATATTCGCTGCCAATAGATGTGAAAGGAACAATAATTTAGAGATTTGATTTCGATGTTAATTTTGATAAGTACTTTTTCCATCACTGTGTCTGGGAAAAGCTCAGTGTGATGGGGTTAAGCTCATCGTGTTGGGAATTGTGGGTAGATCCTTATGGCTATGCGAGAAGCAACGACTAAAAACTAGGACTAGGATGAGAATGGATATGTACAGTGGACAAGGAGACAATGGATCTAAATCTACTATCATGGTGCCTAAGACAGGTTTTCACCATAATACTTGCCCAGAGTGCTTTTTTGCCAAGTTTTCACTTTTGGACGAATGCTTTTTCTTTTTTTTGTAAGGTGCCTATTTACCAAGTGTGTACAAAACAATGATTTTTTCAGTAACATTATCTTCTTTTTTAGGATTTTCTACTTTTCTGATGTTTAGGAATTTTTTAGGACTTTTTCTGATTTTTAGGATTTTTTGTTGAATAACACTATACAGGAACTGAATGTTGAGTTATGCATAAAAGCGCTTCAAATGTAGGATATTTATAGGATTAGGGAGCAAATCTCCCTTAAGTGTTGCAATCTAATATGCCCCAGAACCAAATTTAGCAGTAATAGCAAATGGGCCCAACCAATTGGGTTCAAACTTCCCTTTCTTTTCTCAGTTTTGGAGATTCTTCATGTTATGCTACAGGACCAAATCACCTACATCAAACTCATGGGGTTTGATCTTCATATTGAAATGTAAGCACATGCGATTTTGATACACATGAAGGTGGTTGAGGGCATTGAGGCATCTCTCATCAAGGAGTTGCAACTCTTGCAAGCGGGCAACCCTATATTCTTCTTTGGACATCAGGTTCTTGAGAGAAATCTTGAGGGAAGGGAGCTCAATTTCAATGGTTAAGACAACCTCAAAACCATAAACAAGGGAAAATGGAATGGTGCTATTAGGAGTATGGATGGAGGTGCGATAAGCCCAGAGGGTGGGATTGAGTTGTAGGTGTCAATCATGGCCAGTGTCATCGACAATCTTTTTGAGGATTTTTAAGATGGTTTTATTTGTAGCCTCAGCTTGACCATTGCCCTACGGGAAATACTTGGAGGAACAATGCTGGGTAATGCCAAATTTCTTGCAAAGGTCAGAGACATCCTGATTGTTCCATTATCAGTATGGATATCTTTGGGGATACCATAGTGGAAAATGTTATAATTAAGGATAAACTTAGAAATTTGCTTACCGATTGTATAGGTGAGGGGGATTGCTTTGACCCATTTGGTAAAGTATTCAGTGGCGGCTAGGATATACTTGTGACCACTTGTAGAGTTTGGAAATATCTAGCCTACAAGGTCAAAACCCCAATGGGAGAAAGGCCAAGGTGTGATGGTGGGTTGGAGGGATTGAGTGGGAGTGTGTATCAAATCACCATGTTGCTAACAAGGAACACACTTTTTCACATAATGATAGGCATCATGTTCTATTTTCAGCCAATAGTATCCAATGCGGAGCAACTTCTTTGCTAAAGTGAGACCACTAGAATGGGCTCCACAAATTCCTTGATGCACCTCTTCCAAGGTTGTGTGTGCTTCCTCAGAATTTAGACATTGAAGAAGAGTTCCATCAAAGTGTTTACGAAAAAGAGTGTCTCCAAGGATTGTGTAACAAGAAGTGTAGTGAATGAAGGTTTTTTGTTGATTAGGTGTAAGCATGAGGGGAATGGTTTTATTATGAAGATAGGTGAGGATTTCCTGATACCAAGGTGATTCGGGACCAATAATTTCACACACCATCTGAGAATCCAGTTGGTCATAGGTAGGGACCATAATATTCTCGATAAGAAATTCACATCATGTGCTTGTTTCTGGCATAGATATTAGTGAAGCAATGGTAGCCATGGCATTTACTAATTTATTGTTTGGTCTTGGGATTTGCTAGAAAATGAGGCTTGTAAAATGTTGTTTGAGATCTTCAACCATGTGTCGGTAAGGGAGCAACTTGTCATCCTTGGTGTGAAATTCATCATCGACTTATTTGATAACTAATTGGGAGTCACCAAAAACAAGCAAACTTATGATCTTCCATTTGACAGCTTGGCGAAGCCCTGTGACCAAGGCCTCATATTCATCTATGTTGTTCGTGCAAGAAAATGTAAGTTTATAGGATTTAGGGATAAGATCCCCTTGCGGTGTCACAAATAGAATTCCTGCCCCTGATCCTTTTTGGGTAAAAGATCCATCAAAATAAAGCTTCCATTGAATGCTGGGAGTGATAGTCATGATGGTTTCATTAGGAAAGTCTGTGACAATAGGATGATCTCCAGGAATGGGAGCCTCTGCAATTTGATTTGCTATTGCTTTCCCTTTGATGGCTTTGTGTTTTGTGTACACAATATCATATTCACTAAGGATCATGACCCATTTTTCTATGTGACCTATCAGGGCAGATTTAGATAACAAGTACTTAAGTGGGTCACTCTTTGCTATCAACTGTACTTTATGACTAAGCATATAATGGCGTAGCTTCTGCATACAAAAGACCACAGCTAGGCAGGCTCTTTCAATAGTGGTATAGTTGAGCTCATAACCCACTAAAGTCCTGCTAAGATAATAGATGCCACATTCTTTTCCATTATCATCTAACTGTGCTAGGAGAGCACCCAGTGCTACTATAGTTGCAGAGATGTAGAGAATCAAAGGTCTTCCTGGAATAGGTAGGACCAACACTAG
The DNA here is from genome assembly GCA_027943335.1 of Chamaecyparis obtusa. Lineage (NCBI taxonomy): Eukaryota > Viridiplantae > Streptophyta > Pinopsida > Cupressales > Cupressaceae > Chamaecyparis > Chamaecyparis obtusa. The sequence goes on from BSBK01003312.1 coordinate 1,106,716, forward strand.
TGGATTAGCTAGATATACCTTGAGTTGTTCAAAATCCTTTTGACACGAGTAGTCCCAAATGAATTTAATATCCTTTCATAGTACGTGAGAGAAAGGATGCACCTTGTCTGCTAGTTGTGACACAAATCTTTGGATGGATTGAAGTTTTCCTTGTAAGCTCCTTATTTTTTTCAAAGTTTTAGGAGGTGGCATCTCCAAAATGGCTTTCACGTTCTTAGGATCCACTTCTATTCCTCTGTGAGACACAATGTAGCCTAAGGGCTTACCTGATTGCACACCAAAGACACATTTTTTGGGATTCAATTGAACCTTATACTTTTCTAGTCTATCAAAGATTATAGTGAGGACATCAATGTGTGATTCTCATGTCTTGGATTTCCCTAAGATATCATCCACATAATCTTCCATGATCACATGAAGGAGGTCATGAAATATGGTCGTCATGGCTCTCTGGTATGTGGTGCCTATATTCTTGAGACCAAAGGGCATGACCTGATAACAAAATGTACCCCACGGGGTAGTGAATGCATTTTTATGTTGGTCTTCCACTGCTATGCGAATATGATTATATCCAGAAAAACCATCCATGAGGGACAACATCTCGTGCCCAGCAATCAAATCCACTATGATGTCAATGTTTGGAAGTGTAAAATCATCCTTAGGGCGGGTGAGATTAAGATCTCTAAAATCAGTACAAATTTAGATGCCCCCAGAGGGTTTACCTACTGGTATAATGTTTGAGACCCATTCTAGATAGTCTATTAGTCTGATGAATTCTTCATCTAGCATCTTTTGCAATTCAACTTTAACCAGGAGTGCTACTTGTGGATGCATCTTGCATATTTTTTTCTTGACAGGTTTGATTTTAGGATCCACAACAATATGATGTACAACCAAGTCAGTGTCAAGTCCAAGCATATCCTTATATGTCCATGCAATGTTAATGTAGTTTTTCTTAAGGAATGCAGTCATGGACTCTTGTTATGTCTCATCTAGAGAGGCTGCAATGTAGGTGATCTTAAGATCTGCTTTTGTGCCCAGGTTAACTGCAATTGTTTATTCTATGAGGATAGAAGATTTTTCTGATGGTAATGACATGAAGGGAAAGTCAATTTCCCCCTCCTCTAGTGCCTCAGAGAGGTTTTCACTAGAGGATACATCCTTTATTTTGTCTTTTTCTCCATCCAAAGGTTCCTCAGAAAGGTTTTCACCCAAGGATGTTTTATCATTTTGTTTATTTTCTTTTTCTTCATTTTTGTGACTAAGGGAATTGACTTGGCTACCAAAGTAGGCTTGATTGTTTTAGTGAATATGGTGTTCATTGTCTTGGAGATTTCTTAGTCTGAAAAGTGCTAAAACTACCTCATCTGAATCACATATGTCTAAGGCAGGTGGTGAATCTTGTTGGTCCCAATCAATCAGTTCAGGATTGGTAAGGGGAAGTTCAGGTGAGGAAAGGTCAGATTGGGTGATATGGAGGATACGGGTATCAAGGTCATTTTCAATATATTGGAAAGGGACTTCAAAGAACTCTTCCTTGGTGTCTGAATCAAATTCAATCAAACAATAGTTGTTGGCAAAGGTTTTCTTAGTTTCTATGGAACCCAATCCTCACCCTCGAGGATATCTAGTTGCTTTTATGAGAGTTTTTCTTCCTGTTTCATTTGCTCCAAGGCCAATGTCATGATATCCTATACTTTCAAAAATGGGTGTGGCCTTTATATACTTCCCTTTAGGAATGTCTGCAAGTTTGTCTTCTTCTTCATCAGAAAGCTAGGAAAGAACATAATGTTCCATATGATCGTCTAAGAGAGACCCCCAATGTTCAAATGTAGTCTATTTACATTTCATAGTTTCTTTATTTTCCTTAGGGAAAAGTTGTGAAGTTTTTCCATAAGACCTAGGAGAGAGAGGGAGTTGACCAATGCATAGGGCATTTTCAAACTTGTATTCCCCCGAGCCTTGATCGGTGAACCTAACTTTCTTTTCAGACTCAGTACTCTTTTCTTGGGTAATCTTTTCTTTTCCTTTGGCTTGCTTAGACAACTATTCTTCAAAGGAAGTGTACTGAACAGGAATCTCTTGTGAAAGTGGGCAAACGCATTCATTCAATGGGCAATAGTTTGATTATTTTCCTTCCAACCTTTTTCAATATTGGAAGTGTTCATGATCGCCAGGAATGGTTATTTCAGCTCCGTGATGTGCAAATTTCAAACATTGGTGAAATGTGGATGGGACACATGAGATAGCATGTATCCACAGCCTACCCAAAAGGATATTGTAGGGTAGATCAAAGTCAAGCACTTGACAAGTAGTTTCAATAAGAGCTAGGCCCACTTGTAAGGGGAGTGCAATGAGACCTTTACTCACCCTTTCTCTATCATCGTATGCTTTTATTTTTATTCTCTTATTTACATCAATAAGGTCCTTAGAAAGATCGATATTGTGAATCATGCTTAAAGTACAAAGATTCTGACTGGATCCATTGTCTATAAGGATTCTTTTGATTTGGGTGTTATGGATGGTGACTTGGATATGCAGGGGTTTATTATGATGAGGGTAAGGACCTCAGAAATCTTTGTTAGTGAACACTAGGTGTTGCTAGGCAGCCAAATTGTCAATCATTGCTTGGAATTGAGAGGCATTGATATTTTTTGGGACACAAGAATCAGTTAGGGCATTCTCAAGGACCTCTTTGTGAATGGGGGATGTATGCAAAAGCTCTAGTATGGATATCTACGCAGGGGTCTTCTTTAGTTGGGAAAGCAAGTCATAACATGACACAGGTCATGTCGAGGTAGATGGTGCAGTAGGTGGATCCATAATAGGTGGATTGACAACAGCTTGTATAGTCACGTGAGGGTGGAGGGTAGTAACATTGCAATCTACACTCTTTAAATTCAATGTGTTTACATGAGTGTCAAATTGTTCAATATGGCCACACAGTGAGTCAAAACCACAGACATCATTTTCGGCTAATTTTCCACAAGTACATTCATCCCCTGAGATTTTGTTTGTTGAATAATCATAAGAAAAGCCCTTGGATGTGGATGCATTATTTTGGTTATGTTGTGGAAAAGGTTTAGAATACATTTTTAACTGGGTGTTAAAAGTAGAGGCATTTTGTCCTTCTACTTCAATTTTACCATCATTGATCAAATCTTGCACAAAATGATGAAACTTCATGTATTTTTTGATCTCATGCCCTTTTATGCGATGATAATCATAGTATTCATTATCCTTATACTAGTTGGGTTTAGGTTGATTTTCATCGAAAGGCCTAGTATTAGGATAAACCATCATCCCTTGGTCAACTAGACGTCAGAATATCACATCAAGGGAATCTTCCAGTTGTGTAAATTGTCATCATGGTTGTTGTCAATTGTTGTTTTTGTTGTTGTTATTGCCATTATATTGTAAGAATAGAGAGCCAGGATAACTAGATCCTTGATTTTGATTCTAGTTATTTGAACTGTTCTGATTGTTTTGGTTATTCAAATTGGTTTGATTATTGTTGCGATTGTTCTGATCATTGTTATTGTGATTTCCTTGGTTATTATTGTTGGATGCTTGAACATTTTGGACATGTTTAGCATCAGTCACTCCATCATTAACAACACCCTTGTTCTTAGACTAGAACTTGGGTTTATCACTAGTATTGTTAGATGAATTAGGGGTGTAGTGTTTAATTGCTCCTTTCATCAAAAGTCCATCTTCAATAGACTTCCCCTTTTTAATGAGTGCTTCGAAGGAATTTGGGGTAGCCATCTTCATCTGAAATGACATTTTTGTAACCAGATTCTTAGTAAAGATGTCAACAAGATGTGAATCTTGGATTTTCCAAGGCACACGGTTGGCGAGATGTTGCCATCTTTGGAGAAAATTGGCAAAGGTTTCTCCATTTCTTTGTTTCATGTTACACAAATTGAGGGATGCTTGAAGTTCCATGTTATAAGAATATTGTGTAACAAATTTTTCTATGAGATCATGGAATGTGGAGATGGAACCCAGAGGAAGGTTCAATAGCCACTCGAAGGCTGGTCCTCCAAGACTTCTAGTGAAAAGTCTTAGGAGAGGATGATCATTGTGGGAAACTTCTTGTGCCACTACATAGAATTCTTGATATGTTGTGTAGGGGCATGAGTCTCCCTTGTATTTGTCAAATGTTGGCATTTCAAAATTGGTGGGGGAATGGTTGGAGAGTGATTGATTTGTCAACAAAGATAAGGATAGATTTTTGCAAAAGAAAATTCCTTCTTCCCACCTTTCTGCATAGCCAACATCATGCCTTTGAGCTCATCAATTTGTTGGACTAATTCAGGAGGATTAGTGGTGATCATATGAGCTTAAAGTGTTCCTCCTCCTAATGATACATTATGTCCCCCCTAGAGGGGGAAGATTGGTGTTATGTCTCTGGTTGGTGTTATTTGCTTGTGCAGAATTTTGATTTTGTAGGACTCCACTAGGCTTCGAGAAAATAGAAGTAGAGTGTCATCCTGAGGACCCTGGTTGTGTTTCAGGTACACGACCCACATTTGAACCATCATTACTCACCCCATTTTTTGAGTTAGGCTTGTGTAGGAGTTGTTAAATTAACTCAAGCATATCAGGGGGAGGTTGAGTTGTGTTATCAAACATTGATGGTGCTACTTTGCTTTTGTTGGTTCGAATCAGGTTGTTCTCAAGCAAAGTTTAATCAAAATTATTAGGGAGGGTAACACCTCTTTGGACAAGATTCATGAAGGCATTGACATTGTTTGCTTGGATTAGGTCTTCCACTAAGCTTAAGTTGTTAGGATCCTCAAAAAATTCTTTAGCTCATGGATTAGCACTGACACTTTCAGGTATTACTGTGTCGGATTTCATGTGAGGTTCTTCTTCGTCATTAAAGTCTTCTTGATACATAGTTTCTTGATTGTTATCCATGATGAGAGATTCTTGTCTTAGTTTTGCTTATGATTGGGTAAGTACCATGCATGATTAACCTTAGGATGGTTGAATTGAAGAAGGGAGAATAATTGATGAGGTATGGAAAGAAAAAGGATTTGGTGATCTAGGAGCACCTTGGACTAATGATTATGATGATTGATTGGATTGATTGATTTGATTTAGGATTAAATTGACTGATAAGGGGAACTAAGCCTCAAGGATAGATTGGATTTAAAGGTTTGGAACAAACCTAGGTTGAAACAAGCCCTTGTGGTTATGAAAACATAGGACTGGTTTTGATTTAAAGTCTTCTTATATTTGGGTGATAAACTGATGATCCCCAAACAAAATAGGACTCGATTAGGACTACTAGAGAAAGACTTGGTTCTCAAAGTAGTAAGGTATTAATGTTTTCTTTGGAATTAAGGTCTATGAGATGCTATTGGAATTATTCTTTCACCCTATGGCTTGATGAAGGTGTGAAAGATGGATTGATCTTATTCTGATTTAGAGTCCAAGATTCTGATTAATGCTCCTAATGTTTTGGGATGTGGATGATGAAAGGGATGTTAAAAGATGAGAAAGGGATGAATGACTTGAAGAAGATGAGGAATGAAGGTCAAAGGTACTTAGTCGTAGGATTCCCAAGTGACAAAGGCCATGTTCACTTTGTTATTGGCAACAAATTAGCAACTTGATTGTTATAAATGATTTTATCTGATTTCTCAACAGCTTCTAGAAATTCTTGAATGGGTTTCCAATAAGATTGGTTGGCTTTAATCCTTTGATCGATGATTTTCTTCTCTCTATGGGCTCGTGTAACTGGGAGTTTTGATTTCTTATTTTAACACTATTTGTCATGACTTGAGGACAATATCTTGATAGATCAAAGAATGTTCTTGGCAAGAACCGATTTCATACCATCAAATGTTTGGGTTACAGGCACATTTGTCGAAAAATAGTCCTGCAAGGGACAAAGCAACCTTTTAGGATTCAAGTGTACGGATTTGTTTTTGAAATAAAAGTAACAAGCACACTCTTTATCCCTAAAAGGAAGCTGGTTGAGATTGAAAATATTTTCTCACTGACTTAGGAACACACCCAACAACTCCTTAGAATATGGCCATCACCAAGCACGCAATGGATCTATGATGTTGTATTATTAGAGTGTTAACATTGAAGGGGGCTCGATATGGTGGGTGTCTTGGGGAGATTACTATTATCCTGGCATGTAGATTATCAACCTTTTGGAGGTGAACCAGGTGGCTTCTAACTAATGGTTTTTAGTAAGGATCTCTGTTCAAACACACTCTTTGTGTCCACGCAAGCGCGACTAGGACATATAGCCCCACAAAGCACCTTGACACAAGTAGTCATGTAAATGTGATTAAGATTGCGATGCCCTACTAAATGTTAGGTGAGATTCATGTATAAGCTCAAATGTCATCCATCTTTCAAGGATTTAACCCCAAAAAGAAAATTTCATTAACGTGAGTTGGAGTGGTGGGCTTACACCTTGTTCTCACGTGGGTCATTCCTGGGAGCTTTTTACCTCACCGACAGGCCCATCTAAAGGATTGAAAGTAAATGCATGGATTGGCCCCAAGAAGGAGTCTGGATTTCTAGTTTTCCCTCAAGGGTAAAAGAGCATAATCTCCTATCCAATGAGGTTTTCTCCCAAACACACCAAACAAATGATTAATTCCAAGTCTTTTCTTTAAGACCACAATTCAAAAGGTTCTAGGTTTCTGGTTTTCTCACTTGGAGAAAAGAGCATAATCCCCTACCTAATGAATCATCATCTACAGAAAAAGATTTCCTATTTAATGCTAGGTGCCTAAGAAATCATTAAGAAAACACAATGTTTGATTGAATCTCATTGGCAACCTACTATAATACCCCAAAAATGGGCTATAGGTTCATTAACCTCCTACATCTTCAATTCGAATGAAATCGACATCAAAGTCCTAACCTAAGGCACATTTGCACATTATCGAATCCTAATTGATTTTATCTTAAATTCTGCATCGGGGAATATTCCTAGCAATATTCCTATTTATCCTAATTATCTTTAATTTAATGATTATTTGGTGATAAATCATTATTTATCCTAAAGTTTGATTAATTGAATATTCTGAATATTTAATTAATTAGATTTAATACTGCCACTTAATTATTTAATTGGATTTAATTAAATTATTCCTAAATTATATTATTTAATTTTGACAATAAATCTAAAATCTCATGACTAATTGATTAAATTCTTATTTAATTGATTAAAGTCAATTGTCAATATTTAATAATATAGTTTTAGAATAAAGTTTGATTTAATAATTGATTAACCCATAAATCAATTGTTTTAATTCAAAATCAGTTAAGTTGAGAATAAATCACTTTATTTTTAAATTAATTTTTAATTAAATCATGCACAATCAGAAAAGTAGTCAACTAGAAATCAACAATCAATTTTAAAATTGAAACTCAACATCTGATGATGAGTTGAAATCTGATCTAAACTCTATTTTGAGATAAAAATTACTTTTGCATGATTTTTGTGAGTTAGTTATCTCTGATTTCCTGATAACTCAAAAATCAACCTGAGTTTATCGAGAGTGATTTTTGGCTTTTCTCCTGCATCCTCAAAGCCCTGGATTTCTATAAAATCAAGGCTTAGCTCTTTATAATGAATCAACACTCGAATTTGCACAATTAATCTAGTGAATTGGCAATTGAAGGATTAAGCACTTGCGATAGCCGATTTGTGAGATTTGTTATAGTTGATCATAGTTTTTGCATAGTTTCATGTCATAGTTTTCATATTCATCCATAGCATTATTAGATTAAATCTGCATTCAATTTCATTCATATAGCTTAGATTCATACAATTTCTCATATTATTACATAGAAAATACAAAAATCTAGAAAAAATTGCATTCATATAGTCTTTCATATTTTGCATTCAAATCCTTCGTTTAGGTGTTGCATTGTCACTGATCTCGATTCCAATCTAAGAACATCATACTCGCACCTACTAGAAGGCAGTAAATCACCTAGTTAGCTTAGTTTCAATCATTTGTCAGATTTTGATTTCTGCTAACCTCTAATGTTTTACTAAAGTGTTATGTCTACAGCTAGGTACAAAAATTCACACACACACCTACAAAACAACCTTAGTGAGTAGTTTAGTGTGTTTGGTCTTCTAACAACGTCCTGCAAAACAAACAAGTTAGTAGTCTTAGAGTGGTCAAGCCTTAGTCAACATTCTACAAAATCATTGTTAGAAGTCACAAAATGTTAGTATCTTCCAAAAAACTCAGATCAGAAAACTCAAAGTGCAAGATATTATGAAAACATGCAAAAATCAGATAGAGACGCTTGTTGACAGGCAGAGATGTCTGTCTATCAGAGACACCTATTTATAGGTAGAGACATCTGTCTTTCAAAGACACCTGTTTATAGGCAGAGACGCATGTGTATAGGCAGAGACACTTTTCTATCATAGACACCTATTTACAGGTAGAGGACACTTGTGTATAGGCAGGAGATGCCTATCTGCACAAAAATAGAAGTTAAACACCAATGTTTGAAAGTTTTATCTTCTCATTAAGTTTTGAATGCATAAAAAAGTTTCTAATGACAAAAATACAGTGACTTTTAACCTTAATATGTCAAAAGAAAATTTACTTAATCAGCTTAAAAACAACACAAAGGAAAACTCCCTCTTCTAGCAGAGACACTTGTTTACATGAAAAGACACCTATCTGCACAAAAACAAAGATTTCATTAGCTTCATGTATTTTTTCTTCATTTACAGATACAGTTAGGTGTTTTAATACTTATCATTAGCCTCAATGTGATTATGGAATACAAGTTTTGTTGATTAAAATAAATTAAAATGAGAGAAAAAATCTTTCTGGTGGAGACACCTATCTGGAGGTGGAGACGTCTGTGTACAGGCAAAGACGCATGTGTGCAGAGACACCTATGTGTAGAGATGCCTGTTGACAAGCAAAGATGCCTATCTAGAAAATTCATGGGAAACCTTCACAAAATCAAGAGAAATACTTAGTAAATGGGATTGTGGGTCCCACCGGGAGTGCCAAAATGTATATGATGAAAATCCACCTGTTAACAACAAGTTCAAACATGCAAACGTTAATGATAAAGAGCATATTCAAATCTATTTTATCATGTTCATAAACTTATAAAAATATTAATTTTTCACCATAACCTCGGATGAGCATGAAGCAAGTGCACCCAAGACTTGCTTGATTTAAGCTCTTAGAGAGGTTGTGGGTGTGCTCTCCCAACACAAGTATAGATCCCACTATGAATGCAAAGTATAATGAAGATTGAAATGCTCAAGAAGAAGCTATAGAAGCAACTCTCAAGCACTCAATGCAAGAGGCCAAAAAAATCTCAAGGAGGAGCTATGAAAGCAACCCTCAAGCTCTATGGCGTGCAAGTATGCAAATGAAAGATGAAGCTAAATCACTAAGTTCTAAAGCTTGAAAGAAATCTAGCAACTACCAAATTGTTATTAAAAACTCTAAAAAAGCAATTCTAAGCTTAAACTAGCATGATAACTCTAATGCAAAAAGGAATGAATTTTGCTTGAGACAAGGGTCCTATTTATAGAATTTTGGAGGGCTGGGGTGAGGTGGCATCTATGTGGAATCCACAATGGTGCCACCAAGGAGACACATAAGCCATGAAAAGTCCAAGACTTGCTCACACATGTGTGAGCAACTTGGGATGTGAAAGGTCAATGTGTACTTCAAGTACATGTGTAAGTGTGTGTAAGAGATGTGTAAGTGAAAAAGTCCATTTTCACCATTTTAGAATGTGTAAGAAGTGTCATAAAATGTAAGAAGCCTTGTTTGTGCAAATTTTAGCAATTTTTGAAAAGGGTTATTTTTGGAAATTTGCTCACACATGTGTGAGCAAATAATTAGGACTAATGGATGTAGGAATCCAAAAATTAGCCTAATTAACCTTAGTTAATTAGTGAGTAGGCTTATTAGACAGAAAGTGATGTGTGTAGGATAGCATCTAGGTTGGATTTAGGATTAAATTAAATAAAATTTAATTTAATCATGGTTTAGTAGAAATAAAGAATGTGAGGGGAATTAAATAAATTAAAATTTTATTTAAAAGGGGACTATGGAAGAACATGTATTAAATTTAATTTAATACATTATGAAAGGTAGTATTTAAATTTAATTCAAATACTATTAATTAGTGGATTTATTTAATTAAATAAATAGATGAATTTAACAAATATAATTAATTAAAAAATTAACTATAATGTTATCTAAGATCATTAATCAAATTTAATTTAATTAATGTTAAAAGGATGAATTTAGGTGTCTAAAAGTTATTAATGCTATTAGAAAGGGGAAGACATTGAATTGGCAGTTAGGACAATATGGTTTAACCATATAATGGATACTCTCTCCCTCTTTCAACATTACATGATTAATCATATTTTCAGGGAAGGAAATAGAATAGCAAAAAACTTGGCTAATTTGGGGGCAAATGGAACTAAAGTAGGTATATGATGAATTGTGGAGACCGCCTAACAATCTAGGACTTCCTAGGTCTATTCTAATCTTGTAGATATGGGATAGTGGGGTAGTACATATCTCTAGCCAAGAGCCTCTCAATATCTTATCCTTACACAATGATATCCGACATTAGCCTTTAAGGAAGTGGTCTATCTTCATATGTTATGATCTCTAGAGGAGTCAACTGAGTCCTTCCATTAAGTAAGAGATGTAGATTGTTAGAATTCTAATTTAATTAAGTAGGACCTTGTCTGTAGGATGATTACTACTACCCTATTAGATAACGAGCTCCTCTATCATAGGAATCTTATTTAGAACTCTTATGACCTCCTTATAGACTATATTCACCTTTATATATATATATATATATATATATATTATATATATAGTATATATATATATATATATATATATATATATATATATATATATATATATATATATATATATATATATATATATATATATATATATATATATATATATATATATATATATATATATGTATGTATGTATGTATGTATGTATGTATGTATGTATGTATGTATGTATGTATGTATGTAAGTATGTAAGTATGTATGTATGTATGTATCATCTTCATAACTGAATAAGAAGATAGTCCTCTAAATAAATATGCCAGGATCAGTGCAGCAAGTATGTTTTCAGATTTGATATAGAGGTTCTAATAGATCAACTAGTATAACTCATCTAAAAATAATCCCCTGAAATACCTACATATCAAGATGAGTTCACATTAATCTTCCTTAGAAGGATAGGATAATAAATAATATCAATATTAGAATAGATTCATGCCTTCAACCTTAGGTCATTATCTATTTGAAGGCTTCAATGTATAGAAATTTTTATAATAAAGATTGATTATATCCTCTTTGTGCATCAGTTTCTACCTTTGTAGCATTTATTTGATTAGTCTTCTGTGTATGTATACAATGATTAAGAATTTTTTTGATTTCTTAATCTTTTCTTAGGTTTGTTAAGGTGTTTGTAGGCTTCTTAGGTCTAATCATATCCAAAAGTACTAAAATGTAATATACTGCTTAATTTATATGAAACCCTCTTCTTAACAAGATAGAGCTTTATCCTTAGCTTAAACTATGTTGGGCATTACTCAAATCCTATCCTAGTTGTTCCTCAAATTTTAGAGACTTAGTCTTAAATTTTTCACCTTTCCCTAATAGTTCAAATCTTTAGTCATATGGTAAGGATCTTATCTCTCCCCTCTAATATTATCCCCTCCTTCATTTTGTTTAACCCTTACCTTTTTGTAGGTTTTTTTTTTGTTATTCATCTATATATTTTTGGAATATGGATCATACTCATAGAAAGTTTTAATAAGTATGGAACCAATACTTACAATTATACATATTACTTCAAAAATACATTTGATTTAGCCTATTTTCTTTGTTCATAAATGTCAAATCACCATGCCAGTGACTTTGACAAGACCTGAGTTCACATATTCATTATTTGTCAAGGGACGATCCAATAATTATTAATACAATGCTTAAATTGATGATGTAGGGCATTTAGGTGTAAAGGATGAGCTATAGATGGATTTCATGTTAAGATTAATTATTGACAATGGATGAGTTTCATTTCTAGATTACTTACCAATAACAGACTGGACATACGACCTAAGAGATATAAGATATCTAGCATAGATAACAAGGCATGGTGGATGTCAGAGTGATAGAGGCCTCTTTCTTACCTAAGAAAACATCCTCTAATGGGTTTTCAAGCCAATTAATGAACATAAAGCTCAAGATGTCTTCTCAATCAAGATTTTTTTACAGCTGGTGAGTTAATTCATTTAATTTCTAATTATGATGGCTCTTTAATCAGGGTATGAGTTGTTTTCTATTAGATTTTAGTAGGGACCTCAATGTTTATCTCTCAGTTTGTTATGAAGCATATAATAGTGAGGTCTAAGGATGAAGACACCTATCAAGCTCCATAGTCAGAACAGACAAATAGCCTTTGACACAGCCATTACTATGGACAGGATAAGGAAGATCGTGGAGGTGAAAAACAAAGTTATTTGGAGAGTGATTTTAAGGATCTTGGGTAACCGGTTTGTCCAATGATAGGATAGGTATTGGGAAAACTTGTATATCCCTGCAATGCTAATAGCCATAGCAATGCATATCTTCAACAATCGAACTTTGGTAGAAAAACTCTGTCAAAATATCCTCAACAAGGATATTCTATTAGATCTAGACAGGGTTATGGTTAATATAAGGAATGATCTCATGATCTCAAGGTCGGGCAACTACGATATGTTGATGATCAATAACAGACCAGTTACCACATACTCAATCCTCTACTCTGAAAACCTTGATGGTTTTTGGGTGGATAGACCTATTTTTCAGAGGAACCTATAATTCTTGATGAATGTCTATGAAGTTCGTAAGCCAAGACGTAGGGACTAGCTGGAGGTCTATATCGCAGAGGAAGGCCTAGAAGGGGACCCCAACCTGGCAAGAGATTTGGCAGACTTAAAGGAGCTACAAAAGAATGAAGTTTAAGAAGCTCTTGAGCGGGGTCAAGTTAAATTTTTGTTTGCTCTTAGTAAGGTTGTTAAGACTTTAAATAACTTGTCTAAATA